>SKCR01034568.1:0-105965 GCA_019454045.1 Zanthoxylum bungeanum
GAGTAGCATATGGCTTCCTCATTTATATGTGGTCGATTCATGAAAGTCCGGCCGTATATTTATAGAATATCTGACCGACTATACTCATGTCCGATCAGGATTCTACGAAGCCAGACCAACGAGATATATGCTTTGATATGCTTGCTTTATTACTGATTTAATGCTTCTTGAACTTGCACATGTATTCGTTTTATTTTTTTGCCTTTATTATTTGACAAATTGATAAGTGGTAAATTTATCACTATTTCCCACTCATTTATCCTAATATTTTGTATAGTTTCTTGAGCTTTGTGAATATTTTGATGTGTTTTGTGTTATTTTGTAGATAAATAAAGTTTCAGGACATTCTGGAGGTGATTTGGAGCAAAACAGTGGAAATTGGAAAAAATGGCATTTTTGTAATTTGGCCGCGTCGCGACGCGCAAGCCCTTGGAGTCGCGACGCCTAACGTGCACCAGAGCTGCTAACGTGCGCCGGGTCAATGGGTCAGAATTTGAGAAGTTTGACTTTGCTAACGTGCGCCTCGACACGTGTCATCATCACAGTCGATCTACTAACGTGCGCCGTGCCACGTGTCATCATCTTACGGTGCCGACAATCGCCACGTGTGCCATGTGTCATCCTACGTGTCACCACGTCATCCGGTCAACGAGTCATCTCTGCCACGCGTCATGCCATGTCATCATACATGTCATCAAGTCAATCGAGTCAACGTGCCACGTCATCATCAACCAATCATAGCGTGCCACATGTCGCAATTCTACGGTGCCGACACTCCCTTTCGCCACGTGTTGCCACGTCATCGCCACGTCAGCATAATAATTGAGCCCTTAGCCGCCTTGCCACGTGTCGCCTTATCTCCTTATCAGAATCGCCACGTGTCATCACCAGAGCGTGCCACGATTTACTGTTCCAGCGTCACGACGCCCAGACTCTTAGCGTCGTGACGCCCAGAGACCACCGAGGCCTATAAATTGAGCTCGAAATTTCAGTTTTTGTTGTACCATTCTCTCCCATTTCTTTGATGTAAATAAGGAGTTCTTCTCTCTCTAAGTTTTTTTTAATTTTAGTTTTGTAATAAATTTTAATTACGTTTTGTAATAATAATAATTTACTTTATTTATTTTTACAGTTTTTACTATTCAACCATGATGAGGTAACTTCCTTATGCTATGGTGAAAGGTAATTCTTTTACTGTTGCTATTTAGATTAATCTCCCTTAAAAATAATATATTCACTATTTAAAATTTGACCTAAAAAGGATACCGCCAGATTGGTCGGTTGGTAAATCAATTTAATTTGGTTAAACCTGACTAAGAAAGGATACCGTTAGATTGGTCGGTTGGTAATAAAATTCCTTTACCTCCTATATGGCAGGTTTATTTTGGTTCCGCCTTTATGGCTGGTTTACTTTGGTTCGGCCTTTATGGCTGGTTGGACTTAATTTCACTTAATCAGGTTACCGCCTATATGGCTGGTTGGTAATGTTATCACAAGTTTATATATTAGTTTATGGGAGATATTTAAATTAGTAGTAGTAGAAATAATTCATTTTATCTTAGCATTTTATTTTATTTTACTTTTAAGCTTTTACTTTACGCAATTACTTTTCAGCATTTTTACTTTATGGCTTTTACTTTTAAGTTTTTACTAGCCCTAACTATGTGTCAGCTATGTGTCATAACTAAGTTAGTTATCTAGGGTTGTGATGAATTTCAATATCACCGGTTTATAAGGGTTAAATTATAATTTTGGTAATATAAAGATTTATTTATTGAGTCTTAATCTTAATGCTTTTTATTAACTGGCCATTAATAAAATTGATTAGGTAAACTTAAAATGAACTAGACATAAGGATTTTAGGTTTAAGACCTTAGACTCAATAGCCCACGATCTTCCTTGAGGATAGATAACCCTTTAATAGATTTCCTTACAGGATAGGAATATACCTGTTGGGCGGGGGTAGCCATAATTGGAACTTGATCTTAATGAATCCAGGTAATTTGGTTGACATAGACATATGGTTCAATTGAGTTATACTAGATATTGGTAGTTGACCATCAGAAGAGACTTTTACATAATTTATTGTTCCAGGTTAATAAATTAATATTTTACCCAACTATAAGATAACCACTTCATCTTTAAATAATATTGGAATAAATCACAACCCTGTATAGTCTTATAATATTGAATTTTCTTAAACCTACTTTCAAGCTGTTTTATTTACTTGTTTTTAAATTTAGAATCATCACCATTTCAAATCAATCAAACAATCTGTTAGATACTAGTAATCATTTGACCTCATAAAATTAATAGATAATGTTTTAAGTCCTCGTGGGATCGATACTTTTTATACTACTTGAACGATACGTGCGCTTGCGTTATACGCTTGTGTAAGCATCGGTCACAAATGCATTGTTGTATGCTATATAAATTATTGTTACTTGTTAATGCATTATAAGATATGGTGATACTTCTTTTGAACTTGGATATTATACTGGCATAAGTAAGGAACCATTTCGAACCCAAACTGATTTAAAGTCGGAGCTTGCCTCTTTGTAGTACGGCTTTAAATCATTCATAATGTCTTATACTGGGTGGCGATTCCTTTATTCTCCGGTTAGTCCTTCGTAGGCTATCCGTACTCTCTACGGGCTGCGAGCCCAATAATATTGTGGTCGCTAATGTCATAGGCATGGTTGTAAACCTCGCTTCGCTCCTACATCAGCCCTCTCTATAATGACTTCTACTATTTTTATATAGGTTCTCAAAACCATTATTGCAATCGTCTCTGACGTCAACTATGGTATTGAATCATCATTATAACCCTTAATCATTCCTTTGGTTTTGATTTTAATCAAATCAAACAACGTTGAATCTCATATCTAAGGAAATTTTTGTCATCTAAAAAATGATATATTGACACATCCAAAAATTACAATCACATAGGGACCAAAATGATTAATATTTTGTTTTGTGGACTATTTGGAGTATAGATAGTGTGGACAATTGGATAGCTTCGTAGGGAAGAGGGAGGCACGTGCTGGGGGGGTATCATTTGCTTCTAGTTAGGGGTGGACGCGGTTCGGTTTGGTTCGGTTTTACTAAAAACCGAACCAAACCATATTTTACGGTTCGGATTTTTTACCTCTCAAACCAAACCATTAAATAACGGTTTGGTTCGGATTGAAATTTTTTAAAACCAGCGGTTTACGGATTGGTTCGGTTCGGTTTACAGATTATTATATTTAAAACAAATTTTCATCAACTTAAGTGAAGACAAAAAAAAAAACTATTATATCCAACAAATAGTATGAAGTGTTAGGGTGTAAACTGTGACTCCATGGAACACATGCACTCTATAAATGATTGAAAAATGAGGCACAATTAATTTTTGTATTTTTTAAAAATTACCTCGAATAATAATGTTACCATCATTCTAATTAAGAAAAAAATCAAACATCTTACTTTCAAGAATAATGATGCTACCATAAAACAAAAAAATTAAGAATAAAAATATTAACAAATAAATTGAAGAATAAAAGTATTAACAAATAAATATTAACAAAAAATTAAGAATAAAAATATTAACATACTAATAAAAAGAAAACATATAATAAAATTAAAAGAAAAATACAAATTTTTTTATAAAAATATATAATTGTTTTAATTATAACGGTTCAGTTCGGTTTAACAGGTGCGGTTCGGATTAGCTCCTAAACCGAACCGTAAACCGTTTGGGGTGGGCCAATCCGAACCGCAAACCGAACCGTTAGAAAAAAAACGATAAATTCTATCCGGTTTGGTTCGATTTGCGGTTTGGTTCGGTTCGGCCGGTTTTTTACCCACCCCTACTTGGCTACTTGTAGTAGGAGGATAGCGAGTGGGATCCACTCGCTAGGGCCCGCAAGTAGAATGCACTTTCATTATTCTCTCGCTCTTTATCGAAAACCCCAAAAAAATTATTTTCTCATTACCCTCTCTGTCCAGTCACCTCTAAGCTTCTGACACGTCAAAAAAAAAAATCATCTGTCCACTTAATCCTAAAATAAAGCTTCTGCTGCTCCTAAAAGAATTTTTATTCAGGTTCCTTTTAGTCTGTTAATTCAAATGTAGCTTAAACAGATTAGTACTAGATTACATTAAAAAATCTTTTAGGATTTTATTATAAACAATATAATTTTTATAGGATTAAAAAATCGTTAAAAATTGATCACATTTACCGTATTTTTATATTGATTAACCCACACATTTATATGGAGGTCTCAAAAATGATAATTTTACTCATATTTTTATTTAATTTTATCTCAATTCTCTTACTGTAGCTACAGTGAATTTCTACAGCTCACTGTAGCTATAATGAAAGAGTTGGAATAAAATTCGAAAAAAATATGAGTAAATATATTATTGTGAGTTCTCGATATAGATTATGTAAGTTTCCCGATTGAAATCAAACAAAAAAATCGAGTCGTTCATTAAAGAGAAGTTATAGTCAAGCTGACGTAAGGCGTGGGGCCAATGTTATAACATTGGACTGGACAAAGTAGTGGGCCCACAAAAAAAGTTGCCCACCGACGCTGTGGTGGACCGTAGCTGCAGATAATTATGACCTACTACGCTCAACTGTGTACACACTACAAACACTTCTTATATTTATTTTATTTAATCATCCATCACTTCCCTTCAAACGTGACAAGCAAAGCAATTCATTCTCTTCTTCTTCTTCTTCTTTCTCACTTTCGGTATCTCTATACTCACACTTGCTTATTGAAACGGTGCGTTTTAAATTGTAAAAAAAGGGTTCCAATCTATTTTGGTTTGATGGGTCTTACTTCACTACAAGTCTGCATGGATTCATCTGATTGGTTTCAGGTAATATATTTCTTCCCATGCATTGACACTTTCATAGTTTCATTCGCTGCGTACATCATGATCTTTCCTCGATCCTAACTATTTATAATCGGTTACGACAAATATTGATATTTATCTTCTTCCTCTTCCTTTAAGTCTTTCATCATTTGAGATAAAACAATGACAAAATTATCATCAAAATAATTTCATTTTAGTCTAAAATAATATCGATTTGATAATATTTGTCATTTTTCTTCCACAAAAGACAAAAGAATGTCTATGTTCCGAGCAATAATACATTTGCATTATTTTCTTGTTTCCAATTATTGCAGAGTTCGATTCACGAGGAGTCTGGCTTGGATTCTTCATCATCACCATCTGGTGATCACATGCTAACTTGCTCAAGGCCATTGATGGAGAGGAGGCTAAGGCCACCTCATGATCAAACTCTTAAATGCCCTAGGTGTGACTCAACACACACCAAATTTTGTTACTACAACAACTACAGCCTCACTCAGCCAAGGTACTTTTGCAAGACTTGTAGAAGGTACTGGACCAAAGGTGGCACTTTGGGAACATTCCTGTTGGTGATGGCTGCAGAAAGAATAAGAAAGTTTCTTCTTCTAAAAAATCAAACGATAATCAGTCCATTAACCAAAATCCCGTATCATCATCATCTCATAATCCTACTGATCTCCAGCTTTCATTCGCAGAAATGCAATTCTCACATCACCTTGGTAACATACTTGGGACACACGACACACTTGCTTACCCTAATAATTTCATGCTTGAAAACCCTAGGCCTATTGATTTTATGGAGAATAAGCTAGAAGCTATATTGGATAGTTCTAGGAATTTTGATTTTATGGGGAATGGTGATATGGGTACAGTTGCATCAAATGTTCATAATATTTGCTCTCCTTTTGGGATGTGTCTAGATGGAAATGGGGGCACTTTTAATATTGACACGTGTCAGAGACTTATGCTTCCATATGATCATCATGCAAATGAAGATCATCAAAATGCAATTGATGTGAAGCCAAACGCCAAGCTCTTGTCACTTAACTGGCAAGACCAAGCTGGCGGTTACCTGGGCAATTTGGGAACATCATCATCATCATTATGGAGTGGAATGATCAACGGTTATGGATCATCCGCCACAAATTCTTTGGTCTAGAATGTTCTGATGATATCCAAAGGCAATGACGGCTTTCACATAATTTGCTTTTATATCTTTTTTGTGTGAAAGCAAAATGTGAACTGGGAAATTTCAGAGTCCAAAAACGACTGCCTTAATATGCTAAGCTGTTGCTTTGTGATTTTTGTTTGTTGTTTTTAAAATTAGTCATCTTTTTTTTTTTTTCTTCTAATTTCTGGTGTCTTGGCCATGTAATGTAAGACATTCAAAGCTTTAGATTTTGTTGTAATTTCCAGGAAGATATATTGTAGTGCTTTAAATGATAGTACTTAGTTTATCAAATTTTTTTTTTAATTATAATATATATAATGGCAATCAAATTCACTCTCAATTCATGGGAACAAGATTCTTTATTATTATATTATTATTATTATTATTATTATTATTATATTATTATTATTATTATTTTGGAATCGTTTGAAACTCTATCGCCAAATCACCCTTTTCAGACTTAAGCAGAGCAGATAAAACCTACGACTGTCGCAGACTCTTACAAGAAATTCACTCCTGAAATTCGAACACAGGATTTCAATGTGAGATATTGAGTCATACACCACCAAATCACGCCCTTTAAGATGATTCTTTTATTTTTACTAAAGAAATTTTACCAATCGTACTAACTCCCACCCACTACTTAATTTATTTTATATGCTCATGTCTGTATGTTTTGTGAGTGATTGAATTATAATTGATAAAGTGATTAACTGTCTCGTCTGTGTGCTTTAGAGTTTTAGAGACATGAAAGGAGATTAAAGCAGAGTTTTCCGGGAAAGCAAAAAAAAAAAAATCTCTTTCGATTTTGTGTCACTGCATGGGAGATGGGACTATCCATTTCTCTTTGGTGGCAAAAATGTATTTTACTGAATAATTACCATTAAAAATTTGGCAGAATTTGTGGTGTAGTTCATCTAAAATCCATTTCGAGAATATGTTCCAAAAGAGAGGTATCCTCCCAAAATTTGGGGAAAAAAATGAGTTGATAATGTTTGTCATTACCAAATTCAGTCGCACATAAAAAAAATAAAAATACCAAACCTGCATTAGGATTTGATTGGTTTTTAACGGGTTCCTAAATTCCAAACACTTATGAATAAAAAATACATTCGAGTGAATTTAAAATTTTAAATATAATAAAAACTATAAAATTCATATCATTAGGGCTTAAAAACTACATGTGAAAAATTAAAGTTACACATTAAAATAACACACTTAATGCATAAGCCCATATCGATTACTTATACAATGAATGTTTGAGAGAGAGAATATCCACTGCACTGATTCTTCTCAAGCTCTTTTGATTCCTTGAATGACTCTTTCTCCAAGTATTATGATTATTGTATTTGCATGTTCTTTCTTTTTGTTATTATATTTATGATTATGAGTAGTGCAAATTAATATAACAATGTCAATCGGGTTTGTCCACTTACTAAAGCTATCCACAACGGGTTTTGATTTGTAATACCATACCCACCCATCACCCAATAAAAGACATATCAAATCCTACCCACATCGGGTGGGTACCGGCGGATTTACGGGTTTATGGGTTAAATTGCCATCTGATGCCACCGGCAGGCAAAACACCCTTCTTTTTCAGTCTTTTAATAATATGAGTATGTTTGTAAAATCCTCTCCAGTCAGGGGTCTAAACATGTCGTATTGACGCGAAATGACTCACTTCCTTTAAGAGTCCTAATTATTAACCTCCGACAAAGAACTTTGGGTCATGGGATGTATCGATACCTTTCTTTACTCAAAGAGCGGAAACAATACCAATCATTAATTATGAAAATTACATAGTAGATTCAATCACTCTACTCTATGTATGTATATATTAGGGTAACTTAAGGCTGCCTAGGATTGGTAACAGGATGGGAGGGGATTTGTTTATCAAAGTGTATATAATTGGATCAAAAATATCTCCTGATCCTGTCCTATTATTTTTTCGGGACAAAAAAATCGTCTCATCTTGTCATGTATTCCATAAAATCTTTTCATGTCCCATTAAAACCCGTCCACATCTCTTCTAAATTCCGTTTCAATTTGCATCCTGTCTTCGCTCGCTAAAAATTTCGAAATATTTTTTCTATCTCATCCCGTTTTCATATCAAACCAAAAGAATATATCCAAAATGGGATGGAAAAAATTACCAACATTAGCATAAGATGCATAAAATTTCGAAAAAAGGAAGCATATTTTGTTGGGGTTGGTGCTCAGAGCGCCAATTCCCGGTTGTATTTCTGTTAAATACTTCTGTAAACCATTATTATTATGAATAATATATGCAGTTTCTATAATATAATCTATCTTTCTATATGGTAAAGACGTAATGACCCTAGAATGATTAGTCATGATACAGTTGCAAAAGCGTCACAACGGACATTGAGTAGTATCATGACGTTGTCATTCTCAGGCTGTTCCTGGTCAAGGTTTACACTACTTGGTCAGTATAGTAAACCCGTTGAGACCGGTACATGTCGTATATTGGAATATATGATTCCAATGGTTTCTCAATGAACCATAAGTCTTGGAGACTAGTATAGACGTGTAAGTGTTTATAGCGGATAAACACTGAACGACTCACCGAAGATTCTTAATGGATGGTACACCAGCGTCAATAAGAATCTTCTTGGGTTGAGTAGCACTTGTGATTCTTAGACTTGAGATGCCATTGTGGGCACATGAGACATCTTCTACACTTAGACGGCAGTCACGTCACCGATCTATTTAGATCAGACCTCCGCTGTTCGTTGGTGTGTAGATAGATCCTCAGGGTGTCCTATGTGTATCAAGATAGGATCCGTCAGTTCTTTGTATCAGAGCATAGGTAGTCCATATGATTAGCAATCAGATAAAACCATGGGCCCGTGGTAAAGTTTAGAAGCTAGTTCTAAACATTCTTTTTTAGATTGCTAATAGAATAGTCGACTGGATAATCCCGATAGAGATTTGACGTTTACATCTATATCTCTGGGATTTATCCGGATACCTGTGACGGATGAATTATACATTTGCCATGACCTCGACCTGTATGGTTCAGCGAGATTATCCGTGGTCGTCATAATCTACGGGTGGATAGATTATGGACACGAAATTGGATTTCGTGACGGATATACCTGAATCTAGAGAGTCTCAATAATGAAACATACTCGTAGAGCACTAGAGCAACATTAATAAATAATATTGATTATTTATAAAGTCGTTTAAAGGTTAAACGCAAGATACGTGCTAAAGGGACTAGATAGTCTTTCCTAATTATTGTGTATTTACATTTAATGCTTGATTAATTTAAATACACATTAATTAATAGTCAAAATGAGTTTTGACTTATATCCTAAATGAATATATTTTTAATATTTAATGTAAATATTATACATATATTTAATATATTTGTATTTAATTAATTAATTGATTATTTAATTGTTAAATGATTAAATTAATTAAAATATAAATATCTTACATTAGGATATTTGATGTAAATGATATTAGTTGCCTTTGTTGACTTAATTAAATATCTAATAAGTGTTAAGAGATATTATTATGCAAGTTGGCTAAATTTGGTTGAAATGAAAATGAAATTAATTGACTTGTATTTGGCTTGGTCATTTTCGGCCAAAGGCAAAATGGAACAAGTATATATTGATTTTCATTTCACTTTACACTTAACCTAATACACTTTACTAAAAGAAAACTCCATTGAAGAAACTAAGGAAAGCTTGAGAAAAGAAAGATAAATCAAAGAAAGCTTGGAATTTTAGTAAGTTTTTCAAACTTGCTATTAGAGAGGAAAATGTTCCTTAGGTTCTAAGCTTTAACATGTGATGTTCTTAGATTGTTTCTTTCTTTATTTCTTTGTGTTTTTGTTGATGGAAGTTTGATTGAAGTGTTGAGCATGTATGGTGAAGGAAAGTTGTGACTATTGTAGTTGTAAACTTTCTTTTAAGGTTTTTGAAACCATGTTGCTAATCTAGAGTTATTGACCCACTCTTAAATGACCTATATTTGATCTTGAGTTGTTTCATTGTGTTGAGACTTGGATTGGATGGAAGAATGATGTTTGAAGTAATTGATTTAATGTATTTGGTCTAATTTGTCCAATTTGTGGAAATTGAAAATTCCAAATTTGGGGCTTTTCATATATGTTGTATATTTGTGTGTGTATATGATGCATATAAAGTTTCATGTTCATTGGATTACATCTTGATGTGTTTTGAAGCATGAAATGACAAAGTGCACCAAATGGCACCATTGTGGTGCTCTCGGCTTTGATGATGATTTTTGGGATTTTTGGTGCTTTTGGTGTTTTGATGTTTTGAATATGATAAGTTCATCTTAGAAATGATTTAGAATCATTCAAAATTGATTAGATCAATTTCGGACTAAAATGGACAAAATACCAAAGTAAGGGTAATTTGGTAAATTCACTTAAATATGATTTATTGAATTTTATTTCATAATTTGATTATTGGAATATTAAATAAATATGTTTATTTAATTAATCCGAGAAAAAGTTTTGAAATTTGAAAATCGGATTTTCACCGCTTCCGCTGCGTTACCGGATCCACCCCCTAAAAACCCCTACAAAATGGTATGAGAGCGAGTCTGATTCTAGGCCACCTAATATGATTAGCCTTCATTGAATCAATGTTTAATAATGTTTTCTTGACTTTATGCATGCTTATTAGGATCTAAATTGGTTAGATTTAGGGTGTATGACACTGAGCGGAAAATCCCTAATTAATAAGGTTTGAATGTAATTATGTATTTAATGCATGTTATATGGTCAATCTTGTCAATACGGATTATGAATACTTCTTTGTGACTACATCTGAGACCGTGCCTCTGCTGTGAGGATGTAGCCGATAAAGATTTATTTATACCGGATGTATATCAGATACTAGGTAAGTTCAAGTAAAAGCGGAATTCTGAACGTGCCCTAGCTGTCAGGATTACGTAAGTAACTTGAGTTTATCATTAACGAGTTTAACCTTGGTACGTCTCCTTGTGGGCCTGCCTTCGCAGCGACAACGAGAAACGGCCAGGACCGGATACTTAGGAGTCATTAGTGAATGATTGACAAATGAGTTGTCTACCTGATGAATATACGTAGGCGAGACCGTGCCTCTGCTGTGAGCCGAAATATATTCACGGGATCCACTTTTCACTATTAGTATTTAATTTAATTAAAAAATATTTGTATTCTGTTTTAAGATTACAGTATTGCATGATTTAGTGGGAGAGGCATATTAGATTAAAATTCCATGATCTAGTTTATGCTTTTGATATTATATGAAACTGCTTTATTTCTGCTAACCGTTTTTCGTGATCTATATGATAGATTGGCGATGGCGGCACAATCCACAAATCAGTTTGCGCGTATGCTTGATGCGAACAAACTGAAAGGCGCTGAGAACTTTGCAGACTGGGAATTGGATTTGAGGATTGTCCTCGATTCCGAGAAGCTGGGTTATGTTCTTGAGGGTCTGTTGCCCCTTGCAGTGGGTGCGGATGCTTCGGAGGAGGAACACCAAGTTTTTGAAACTTGGAAGGATGATGATTTAAGGGTTAAATCATACATCCTTAGTTCACTGTCTCCGAAACTCAAGCAACAGTACTATGGTATGCTAGATTCCTCAGAGAGATGGTTACATGAACTAATTTACTCAAACAAAACGGAAGTAATAACTAAAATAAAGAAAATGAATAAATTGATAATTAAAGTAAAGATAAATAAAATAATGAAAAGATAATAAGAGAATCCACAGAGATAATCAGCAAAGCGTCGAAAATCCCTCTTACATCAAACTCATATATTTAGTTATTAATTCCCGTTATTACTCAGTTGAGGGTTTCACATCCCAAACCAACAACCGGAAAATATTCAATTCTACGCATGTTAAATTCTAAGGTAATTAATGATTATTTTCTCTATGTTAACAACACACAAAAGTCATCGTTACGAGTTATCTAATATCGACAATATACCCTTAGGCAATACTGCAGCAGAAGACCAACACATAAAACAACTTTTACCACTCACAACTGAGTTCGCAAACCACACATAGAATAAGCATGACTGGATCTATATGGGATTTGAAAAAACACAATTTCTGAGCTAATAAATCGAAAGATAATAAAGAATAATAAACATTAATTATATTAAATGTTAAAAGGTTCTTTAAGAATCAAAAACTTAAACATAGAAATTCAAATACAAGAGTTCATCCTTAGCTTTGCTTTAGAGATTAGTTCTACATGCTGAAGGAAGAAACAATGTCGACGGATCTGAGAGACATCGTGTAATGCGCTCATTCTCTTCTCGGCACTGCTTCTTCTTCATTCTTTATTCTCGGCACTCCTTGCGTTTTTTACTTCACTCGGTAGCTTCTATTTTTTTATTTCTTGCGCTGCCTCTCTATTCACGCACAACAGCCGGCTTTGGCTTTTATAATAAACAAATCTTGAATCCTAATATGATTCTATGGGCTCATGCAACTTGGTTCTCTCCAAAGTCAAAGATGTTTCTCTTTTAATTTTGTAAAGTCAACAATTCTGGTTCTCTTGTTTTTATTAGTAAGAGGGCCCATGTGTGCAAGCCTTTGTTGACTAGTCAACATTGAGTCTTCCTTTCTCCAAAATTCATTCTTTTCACGCCACTTCTTTGTAACATAACTTTGCTCTTTTATTCTTTGATTTGGTCAACTCTCTTCAATTATGGCTTCTCTTTCCTTTATTCAATTCCTACAATAACAACAAATAATTAAATAACAAATACTTTTTAAATTATAATAATGATAAAAATTATATAATAAAATATAAGATATATTACTAAATACTTAACAATAAACCTGAATAAGTGATGTTTTAAAGTACGTTTTCATGCACTTATCACCTACTATTAACTTTATCACTTAACGTTGTTTTGTTAATATGTGATAATTGAAAATAATTTAGTTAACTTAAATATATAATAACCAAGTTTATAATTTTAGTTGAAAATTTGTTCATTATATGATTAGTTCCTAAGTTAATTTAATAACTAATGACTAAATTACAGATTCCAAATTACAAGAATCATGTGTGTTAAATAATTTTTAGGTACTTATACAACGTATAAATACTAAAATAATACTAAAATAATTTTTATTTTATTTTATTTTACTTTATTTGTATACTATGGGTGGTTGAATTTAACTATTTTAATTCTCTTTTGTCATGTGATATGAAAAAGTAACCATACACAGAGATTTTTCCTTCTTTCATATTTTTTTTTTTGTCAAAGCATGTTCTTTTAAAATCATGCAAAAATCATATTTACAATACAAAGATTACAATACGTTCTTAAAATTGTAGGGATGATGTGTTATTTATCACTTTTAACATGCATAATTCAAACAAAATAATAAATAACAAAACCTGCAATCTACCTAACCAAATAAAAAAAACACAAAAAAGAAACCTAGAAACCTGAAAACTTATTTTGTTAAAGATGAAGATCTGAAACCAATTCGAGTAGTCTCCATCTTTAAGAGCTTATTAGCCTCACCTTGGTGCTCTTTACGAATCTTGGCTAATGTCCTCCCAGAATACTTAGCCGTTGCTTATAAAAAAAATAGATACTCATTTCTTCAAGAACACGAACTTGTAAATGTTGAAAACTCTCTAAACTATACATTTTTCTTTTAATGTCTAAGGACTAATGAAAAGAATGAATGGATGAAAATGAGAACCTAAGGACTTATTTTCAGACATGGAAGGTTGCCTTTGTAAAAACACGTTTAACATAAAAAATGTAATCCTTTAAGAGTTATACCACTTCAAGAAATTCTTTCATATTAAAAGCTATGTCCAATCTTATTAAAGGATTATATCATTTTATTCTAAGGGACATATCCCTATAAATTATGTCTCTATATATGATTTAAAAAAATTAGAGAATTTCCTACAAAAAGGAAAGCAATGGTTTTGTCTTTTAGGAAAATAATTGCTAAGAAGAGGAATAATAATTTCTTCAATATATTTGGCCTTGAAACCAAGCTTAAAAACAACCTAAACACTAAACTATGTATATCAAACTAACCCTTGAGAGTTAAGGATAGTTTATGGCGTTGATAATTTCCTAAAACAAAATTTCAAGAGTTGAATTTTGTTGGAAATTTTTGTTACCAATATTGAGAAACGTAGCCAATTCTTAGTTGCCAAGATTTGTTCAAGAGTAAAACTTATTGTGGTGGTAAGCTTGGAGCATGGTACTAAAGTTTGGTGGAGAAAGCTTGGAGATAGGTATCAATTATTGTTCCATGATACGAGTTATTCATCTGAACTGCAAAGGTTTTAAAAATCGATTTCGTCCGCAATTACATTATCGTAACATAAATGCCAAATTCAAGATAAAAATAAATATCAGGATACGATCCTATATGTTTCTACAACACGCTTTTATTTACATTTTTTTAATTTTAATTTTAATTTTAAGTTTTTGTTTTTGTTTCTTTTATTTGATTTAGTATGATATATTTGACATGCACGAATGCTACTAAAAAAATTTGAATTTTCTTAATTCGATTCTAATTTTCAAATTTTACAATTAATTTATTAGAAAAAAATTCCGAAATTATTAAATATGGCACTAAAGGGGGACATTCAATCATAAAAAATGAGGACATGATTGAGTATCGACTCGAAAAAATTAAGCCAAAAATACCAAATACAAATAGATTACCTTTTTAAATTCCCTATAAAATACATATTTTTCTCGAATCTTCTTACCTAATGTACGAAATAATAGTATACAGACTAACTAGATACACGAATGACCTAGTTGCTTTCACTTTCATTGTTTACAAAGGATTTAGAAATAAAACAAAAAACAATTGAATCAAAATAGAAAAGAAAAGTGGTTATGTTCTACACTCTTTTTTCGTGGTGCTCCCTCACCACCCCACTAGCGCCTAATGTTTTTTAGAACATTGCAAAAAGTTCACAAGCTTCGTCACGTTTTCCATTCTGAAGGTACCCATTGATAATTGTTGTAAAGACAACATCATCAGGCTCTACACCTGCCTCCAACATTCTCAGGAACATATTTTCTGCTTCAAGTATTTTTTTCTTCTTGCACAAACAATCAATAATTGCATTATAAATTGCAACACCGGGTTTTGGTCCTCTAACCTCCATATGGTCCAAAATGTCCAATGCGGAATTTAGATAGCCCGATTTACAGTATTCCTCTACCACAAATATATAAATTCTCATACTTGCAACAATACCAGTATCTCGCATAAGTTCAATTATTGTTTTAACCTTCTTGTAATGACCCGCCTGGTAGAAGCAATTTATCAACATGTTACAAGTAAGAACGAAAGGTTTGTATCCAAAACTAACAAATTGAGACAAGCAAAGGAAAGTTTCTTCAATTTTTCCTCCCCTGCACAGGGCATTGATATAAATTCCAAATGCCATGTTAGCAAGATTTGGGTCACTTTTCACAATTTTTCCAAGCAGAAGCTCAATCTCTTTATTCAAATCCCCAGTATAATTCAGAGTAGCCGACTTTGAGAGAATCAAAGGATCAATACCACATTCAATCTTGGCAAATTCACGCAACAACATCAGAGCAAGCTCAAGCACCTTCCCCTTAGGGCAGCGCTTCAAGAGGATAAAAGATAATATATGGTTAGGAGCAATACCATTGGCCAGCATTTTTTTGTACAATTCATCCACGTCCACCAGCCTATTCTGCTTGTAAAGAGCATCAAAAAACTGTGTAAGAGCAAACATTAGGAGCTAAATTGCTACTTGCCATGCTATTCAAAAGCATCAAAGCAGCATCTACTTCCCTACCCTGCAATAATTACTGATCATAATATATTAGTCACTAGGTTTGGCTGCAATCCCCAGTTACTCATTTGTTTGTACAGCACCCATCCTTTATCAAACAAACCCATCACAAAAAACCCATGAATCAATGTGTTATAAGTACATGCATTGGCTCACAACCTGTCTTGAGCATTCTGAGATAAAGTCGCATTGCCATTTTCATCTTCTTATGCCTGCAATACCCACTAATCAAAGAATTATACATCACCTTATCCATATAGAAACCTTGTGACTCCATTTCTCTAGCGCATGACTCAGCCTCCACAGTCCGTTCTCTCTTACAAAGAGCACAGAGCAAAGACTTGTACTGATGAAATGTAGGCTCCAACCCTTTTCTCTTACGCTTTATATCAAAAACTTCCAAAACTTCATTTAAATACCCCTTATAACACAACCCTTCAACCAAAACATTATAAGACCAACCATTCAAATATACACCACCATTGCAAATTTTAATGAAATAATGAAAAGCCTCCAGAAACTTTTCTTCTGCAAATAAACCTCGGAGAATAGCAACACATGCAGGTTTACTAGGAACAAAATTCATTGAAATAAGCCTATCAAAATGTCTAATTGCATAATCTAAATTCCCTAGCTCACAAAAGAAAACTACGAGAGAATTCAAAATAGACAGGTCAGGATCAACACCTAAAGCAACAACATCATTCTGATAAAGCGAAAGAGGCGACTGGGATTGGCCAAATTTAATCAGTTTCCCCATAAGAACACCATAGATACCCAAATCAAAGTTGATATCACCATAGGAGCAAAGCAATTTGTGGTCACTTGAGGTCGATTGTGAGGCTGAGATTGCGTTTACTGGCGGCTCTACTTCAAGTTTACAACTTGTTACTGCTCTTCTACTAGTATTAAACAAGAAGCAGCAAGATCTAGGCTTTCTGGTGATCATGCTTTTGAAAATTGCAACACTACGAGGGCTTTCAATTAGCCAAAAAAATCATTTTTGACACTGACCCAGATGAAAAGACGGATTTTTTTTGTTTTAAAGAAGGTAATTTTGAGCGATTACTTTTGCCTATTTTGTGGTGTTCAATCGTTGGCGGCGTGCGGTAACGAAACTAAACCCTCGGTTGGGTATTTGAGTTGTTGTTTGATTTAAAACCGCAGGACAGGTGAACCGGATGTGTAGGAGACAAGGAGAGGGTTTCGCGGCTTGAACCGATTTCATTTAGATAAAGATTCTAAATATTAACCCTTTTTCTGTTCGGATCAGACTCATGGGTCTGAGCAACTCACCTAAGGTTGCCAATGCTATGGGCCATTAATTTTTTAATTTTCTTATCATTTTATTTATGTAATAGAGATAAAAAAAATTATCTTAATCTCGTGTCATTATTTTTTTGAATAAAAAATTTTCTCGTCCTATAGTATTTTTTTGTTAAATTTCGTCCAATCCTATTAAAACAAGCTTATCCAATTAAAATGTCGTCCAATTTAAAATTTCAAAATTTTTTTTAATACAAAATGACTCACAAGCAACTTTAACATCAAATGTGTGACTATGTTACATGTAGGGGTGTTCACGGGTCGGGTCGGGTCGGGTTTTTTGAAATTTTGTTAGACCCGATCGGGTTCGGGTCGGGTCATTTTTTTAAAAAATATTTTTTAAATGAATTAATTATTTTGAAATATTAATATTAGTTATTTTATGTCCCAAAAATATCATATATATCTATATATATATATATAAAGTTTTAATACAAAAAAGTAATAAACAAATGAAATAATAGTAAAAACTTAAAAAAAAGTAATAAACAAAATTTCAATTCACATTTCATTAATATATATAAAACAAAAAGGTTTTTATACCACACTTCAAGACTATTCTATACCTGAAAAGTAAATTATATGTATACACAGATTCATTTTACCACAAAACATGATAATTATAGGTCAATTAATAATTAAAGAAATCGAGATAATTTGAAGGAAAATCTCAAAGACAAAACAATACATTGGCATATGACAGTGAAATTCAACGTAAACATGATGGCGAGGTAATTTTTAACTGCCTTCCCAGTTTCCCACCCCTCTTCAAAATTAAAAATTGCAAGTTCCATCTATAACTGAACATTTATTTAATATGTAAGTAATTGTTCCTCTCTTCTTCTAATGCAATTGTTCCTCTCTTCTTCTGACGGAATTCATTTTAACTGTATTATTTTATACACTATATCTTATGTACATGCAGAATAATGCAAAACCTTTGAGTTGAAGGGTGCATGGCCAACTAAATGGATGATCACGTATTGAAAGTAGAGGAGTTAAAAAAATTGTAATTCATTGTTCATAGTAATACATGATTATTAAAGACAAAAGTGAACCAATTCTTCAAGAATATGCACGATCTTCTCAGTTGTACATCAGTCAATCAGACATTAACACAATAAACTTAATTCTAAGCTGCTTGTAAAACCCAAAATCTAATGTTCAGAGGATAAGCTGACAAGTTAAGTTTCAGAAGTGCATCATCCTTTACAAACAGTGCAACTGACAAACAAGTAAGAGTATAGATAACAGCATAGTTTAGGATGTAATAAAGCCCAAAGAAAAGAGAGGAAAAAAATATAAAAAGCCATGGATTAGAACTATATTGTTTGCACAACATTTGGGATGTTAAGAGTTTAATTTATTAGTTTAGAGAACTATAACATCTAGGCATCAAACTAAAGATATTATTATTATTAAATAAAATAACATAAATAGCTGGTTTTTAGAATAAAAAATTAATTGCACAATTTTAGAAAAATAATAATAATTTTAGAAAAATAATATATTTGTATAGGGTCGGGTCGGGTCGGGTCAAGGATATCAAACCCGTTGAGCAACCCGCAAATTTCGGGTCGGGTCGGGTCGGGTCATAATTTTGCAAATTTTTTACTGGACCCGCGCGGGTCGGGTCGAGTCATGTCGGGTCGGGTCGGGTCGCGGTTGACCCGACCTATTAACACCCCTAGTTACATGTTATATTTGTTAGTGTTGGTGCTCAGAGTGTCAATCCGGATCGTATTTATGTCCGATTCATAAATACGAGAAATTCTATTTTTCATAATATTACTTAATGATTGGTAGCACCCTTGTCTTTTATACGTTTATTCGATCTAATTGCGATTAGATATCTGATTACGATTAAATCAAAATTAAATATGGTTCAGTGATACATGTATATTAGACAAAGACCCTAGGATTTACAATATAATGCGTAGTTACAACGTAGTTTGTAATTGACATTGGGAATCACACTATTAGTTGTATATCCTTAAATAAAGTTCTTGGTCAAGATTTACTAACACTGGTTGGTTAATAAAATCTGTTGAGACCAGTACATGTCATATTCGTGACTTGGTCCTATGTTTTATCCCAGTGAACCATGAGTTTCGGGAGACTTGTATAGACATGCATGTGTTTATTTGATAAGACACTGAATGATTCATTGAAGATTTCCAAATAGATGGTACACCAACGTCAATATGAATCTTCTCGAGTTGAGCGAGCATAATAGTCCTTCGACTTGAGATACCACAGTGGGATATATGAGTTATCCTCCACACTTTTATGACAGTCACGTCAACGATCTATTCATGATCAGACATCCGCCTGTTCGTTGGGTGTGGACTGATGCTCATGATATCCAGTGCGTATCAACACAGGATCCGTCAGTCCTGTGTACAGGGCATAGGCATCCGTACGTGTTTACGATCTAGTAAATTCATGGCCGTGGAATAACTTCGGAAATCAATTTCGAGTGTTATTTAGAGATCGTAAATTGAAAGTCAATTGTATTATACCAAACGGATTTGACGTTCTCATCTATATCTCGTGTATAATACGGATGACCTGTGACAGAGGGATTATACGTATGTAATGACCTCGACTTGCATAGTTTAGTGAGACTATCTGTGGTCGTCATAATCAATGAATGGGTGGATTATGGACACGAATTAGATTTCGTGACGGATAAACCTAAACTCAGAGAGTCCTACAATATGAAGTGTACTCGTTGAGCACTTGAGCAACTCGATATGAATAATACAGATTATTCATAATACTTCACTGGATTAAATGAGTTAATTCGGATCATTTAATCGGTTAAATGATAACACATGCATTAGGGGATTTTTGTTAGATAATTATGACCTATAACATCACTATTTGTACAGAACATTGTGTTGTTGTACAAATTAACTATGTGACAAAGGAAATTGCTCTTTTATCATTTGTAATTGGATTACCTGGATATATAAATGATAAAAGTCTTTATGATTAGTTCTGGATTAATAAGATATGAGACAGTATTAATCCACAAAGATTTAATCATTAAATATCCCTAGTCATAGTATTATCGAGACTGGACATCGATAATGCGGAATAGGCTAGTGTTACACTTGTGCATGTTATGGAAGCGTAACTATATGACACAGAAATGGATGACGCTGTTCCAGGCTCGCGGCCTCTTTGGGAGTACAGAGTAGCCCCCGGGGGACTAAACCTGAGAATAAAATGGAGTCGCCACCCGGTGTGAACCGGGAAAATGATTTAAGGCTGCACTCACCCCTCGCAATGGAAGATCTCAAACCGTTGGGTTCGGAATGGTCCCTTACTTATGCCACTTGTAATGAACGGATTTGTGCAATAATTTAACTAAGTCTACAACATACGTGTCCAAGAATAACCTAATCTAGTTTGCATTCATAAAAGTAAATCCTATATCTAAATTTGCATGCTTTAAAAGTAAGTCGGAATAACGGCAAACATGAAATCTCATGAATACGTTAAATTAATACATGCGGAATAAACATGTGGCCAAGGAATTTGGTCGTTCTCATTGTAGGACCTCGCATACCCGGTTGGACGTATTCCACGTCAACCGAGCATGCCGTGTCCGGTACAACAAAATAAAATATAACAAAGGGTGCCCTCAGGTCTTACTTTTTAAGTCGTTTTTCGGGAGTGCGTTTCACGGTGCCGGAAGAGTTATCGTTTCCACTATTTTCACTGGTCCGTTGTTTCCGCTGTTTTATCTATTTTCACTTACGGTTTTCGCTTGCTGTTTTCTCTGATTCACTCGCTATTTCTGACCGGCGTAATCACACGCGTATAACGCAAGCGCACGTATCGTTCAAGTAGTATAAAAAGTATCGATCTCACGAGGACTTATAACCTTTTGTTATCAATTTATGGAGTTAAATGTTTACAAGTATCTAATAGATTGATTGTTTGATTGGGTGGTGACTTTAAAACTTAAAACAATTAAATAAAATTGCTTGAAAGTAGATTGAAGAAAATTCAAATTTATAAAACTATCAAGGGTTGTGAATCCTTCCAATATCTTTTTAAAAGATGAAGTGGTTATTTTACGTTTGTGTAATATACTGGTTTATTAACCTGGAACACTAAATTATGTAAAAGCCTCTTCCGATGGTCAATTACAAATACCCAGTATAACCCAATTGAACCATATGTCTTTGTCAACCAAATTACCTGGATTCATTAAGATTAAGTTCCAATTATGGCTACCCCCGCCCAACAGATATATTCATATCCTGTAAGGAAATCTATTAAAGGATTATCTATCCTCAAGGAAGATCGTGGGCTATTGAGTCTAAGGTCTTTAACCTAAAATCCTTTTTCCAAGTTCATTTTAAGTTTACCAGTTCAATTTTATTAATGGCCAGTTAATAAAAAGCATTAGGATTAAGACTCAATAAATAAACTTTTATATTACTGTAGACAACAGAACCTGGGCGACGCTGTTTCTAGGCTCGCGGCCTAGTTGGGAAGTACGAAATAACATGGAGTCGCCACCCGGTGTGAACCGGGACAAAGATTTAAAGCCGCACTCACCCCTCGCAAGGGAAGACCTCAAATCGTTGGGTTCGAAATGGTCCCTTACTCATGTCACTTGTAATGAAAGGATTTATATAATAATTTAATCAGGCTCAAGTAATACTTATTTCCAAGAGCATATGCTTCTAATTTCACATGCATAAACTAAAACTTGCGCATATATCTCACATGCTTGGAAGTACATAATAATGAACATACAATTTTATCAGCATATTATTCAAAGAAATACAAGCATACATACTAACCACACAAGCACACATGCGAGCACCTTCTCAAGTGGTACGTGGAATTGTATCCCAAGTGCAGACCGTACTACCGTCCATTCGGAATCGGCTACGGAATTTACGTCTGGGTTTCCATCCGATATACCACAAGAAATAATGCTCAAATGTCATCATGACATAAATATATGAATTACAACACATTAAGTCTATGCAAAAGTGAATGATACAACCTAGGGGATAAACATGTTATGACGGGGTGCAAGGGAAGACAACCAATATGGATACAAACACACATATGATGGCTCAATACAGTGTAATTGCGTTCGTGTAGCGTTCGTAAACGCGTTCGAATGGAATCAGACCTGATGCATAATACGACTAAGAAAAGTGCGTGTGCGTTCGCGCAGCGTTTGATAACGCGTTCGAACGATAAACAGAAGGTTCGTGTTCGTATGGCGTTTGATAACGCGTTCGAACGGAACCAGACCTGATGCATAATAAGACCAAGAAAATGCATGTGCGTTCGCGTAGCGTTCGAGAACGCGTTCGAACGGGAAACAGAAGGTTCGCGTTCGTATAGCGTTTGATAACGCGTTCGAACGGAAATGAAACAGAATGCTCTCGTTCGTATGGCGTTTGTTAACGCGTTCGAACAGAAATGAGACCTGATGCATAACAAGGCAAGATACATGCGCGTTCGAATTGCGTTCGTAAACGCGTTCGAACGGGAACAGACCTGATGCATGAAATGGGACGCAATACATAATTGGGAAAATAAAGGGGCGCGGCGAAGTACTGCCATAAAGGTGGCCTTTTGGGGCTCTTGATCTCTCAAAGAGAAGACCTTTAGACCAACATACTAAGCCCATGCGCTTGACTGGATCATGCATACAAAGAATTAAAAGCAATGGTATTAAACATAGTGTACCCGATTGTACGTATCTCGTATCCAACCGAACACACATCAACCGGCGCGGCAAAGTATTGTGGTAAAGGGCTTTAGCCCCTCCCCATAAGGGGATCTCAGATCACACTTACTAAGCCCATGCACTCGGATGAATCATGCATACGGAAAACAATGACAATCATATCAAACTAAGTATGCTCGATTGAACGTATCTCGCATTCACCCGAACACACATCAATCGGTACGGCAGAGCATCGTGGTGAAGGACTTTAACCCTTACAATTAGGGGACCTTTCATCGCACTTACTAAGCCCATGCACTCGATCGTATCATACACAAATAAGCAACATGCAGAATTTTAAATGACTAGAAGTAAATAAACCAAGGCAACACAAAACAAGAGAAGGTGCCGTTTACTCAAGTGGTACGTGGAGTTGTATCCCAAGTACAGACCGCACTACCGTCCATTCGGAATCGGCTACGGAATTTACGTCTGGGTTTCCATCCTATATACCACAAGAGACGACACCATTCCACTCATCCAATACCCACAACACACATCATACACACAACAAATGCCACAAATACAGAAAATATGATCAGAATAAATGACCGGAAATTGAATACGACTAAGTGTGAAAGATACCCTCAGGTCTAACCTTTTTAGCTGTCTCTCGGACTCGCGTTTCACGAAGATCGGAAGGGGTAACGCTCCGCAACTTTTCTGGTTCACTGGTTTGCCTCTTCCTTCGCTGTTCGGCCACTCGAGCTACTGTTCCGTCTCCGTTTCGCTGCTGTTTCCTTATGGTTTTGCTACCGTTTCCTTTGTGTTTGCTGCTTGCTGTTTTAGTGGACTGTTTTTTGGTGTTTTAGACTGCTGTTCTTGGCGTAGTTTACTGTTATTTTGAGGTGATTTAGGCTGCTGTTTTCGGTGAAAAGGGGCTGCTGTTTGGGGATATCTTTTCGGTGATGGAGGGGTTGCTGTATGTGTAGGGATGGAGAGAATGGCTTGCTATCTCTCTTGCGATTTTCCTATGATGTCTAAAGTTTCTGTTGTGATTTTACGTGTGATGTCTAATGTTATCTTGCTTGTAATTTTCGTGTGAGTTGGGTGTATGAGCCAGGGGGGTCATGTCTTGGTTAGGGATGGTTTATATAGAGAAGGGTTAGGGCTTCATCTTGTCTCACAAGGAAGGGATTTTAGCATTAAAATGAGGATTTGATTTGGTGTTGGACAAGGAAAGCAAGAGATTTGATTTGGTTTGTTTTAGGAATACAATATTTTAGATTGGTAATTATCTTATTAGATTAGGAGGTTAATATATTTGATTTGTTTTAATTGGTTATGATTGATTTTAATTAGGTATGTCTTCTTTTTTATTTAGTATGTGATTTGCTTAGTTAGGAAGTTAATATATTTGATTTATCTTTAATAGGTATGATTATATTTTGTGTTTTATTTGATTGGTAAATGGTTTAAAATATTTATTTAATGTTTAATGTTTAATTTAATTAAATTGGGATGTGTTTTATGGGCTTTGGGGGGCTAATTGGGCTGGGTGCAAGGCTAGCAGCAAAACCAGAAATACCGACTCCGTTCGAACGCCAATTCGAACGAGGCACGAACGTCCGCAATCTCCCTGACGTTCGAACGAAGTGACGAACGCAGCACCAACGAAGACAGTGAACTTGTGGAATGAACTTGATGACGTACTTATTCCGAATTTCCCCTTCCGACCTCCGTTTCTCGCAATATCCTTAGCTAAAAGGCAGTGCCTCCAATTGAGACTCATCATCGGGTTTCACATGCGAAAATGCAATGCCTACAATTACGCAAACTATAATTTAACCCCTTATAACCGGTGATATTGGATTTCATCACAACCCCAGATAACTGGCTTAGTTACGACACATATTTACAGGTAGTAAAAACTTAAATAAAATAAAAGACATAAAGTAAAATATTAAAAATTAAATGCTGAAAAGTAAATTGCTGAAAAGTAAATTGCTGAAAAGTAAATTGCTGAAAAGTAAATAAAGTAAAAGTAAAAAGTAAATAAATAAAAGGTAAAAAAATAAAAGTAAATTACTGAAAGTAAATTGCTGAAAAGTAAATTGCTAAAATTAAATAAAGTAAAAATACAATAAAAGAAAATGATGGGGTTAGAGGATCAACTTTTATTACTACTATTTTAGATATCTATTAACTTTGCATGATAATTACCAACCAGCTATATAGGCGGTATCCTGATTAAGTCAAATTAATAATTAATTACCAACCGACCAACCAGGCGGTATCCATATTTAATCAGGTTAAAACCAATTTATAATTAATTACCAACCGGCCAATATAGCGGTATCCTCATTAAGTCGGGTTTTAAATAGTTTATATATTATAATTAAGGGAGATTAATCTAAATAGCAATAATAAAAGCTTTACCTTTCACCCCAGCAAAGAGGAATTACCTCCTCATTGCTTGAAAAGTAAAAACTAACAAAGTAAAGAAAGGAAAGTACTGTGCGTAAAAGTAAATTAGGGAAAGTAAAAACTGAAAAGTAAAGAAAAGAAAAAGTGAAAGTGAAAATTAATTACTGAAAGCTGTAAATAAACAAACAAGATACAATCTTCTTATTTATTCTTTAGGAATTTCAAAGAAGAAAGTATGAATTTACAAATGAAATGGCTTGGTATTTATAGGCAAAATTTTACTCCATCAAATTCTCCACCAAATCCATTATTAATTGCTCCACTAATTGCTTATCATGTTTGGTGGTGATTTTATAATTTTTATTATTTATTTATTTATTTATTTTTTCTTTGAAAATGACTTTAATAATTACACACAACACACTTCTGGATGGTTCATCAATTTCGGTTATGAAATCTTCAGAATTCGAAAATATTTTGTCTTTCAAAGTTGTATATCTTTGAGTCTTATTTAATCTGGCACTTGAATCAGCTCAATCCGATATCGGAGTAAAACGTTATGCCTAAAGTACGACAGATGCACAAAATTGGAATTTCCAAAACTGCACTTTGTCAAAAATGCCCATTCAAATTTCCAATCTCCAAAATTAAAATATCAAGTCCAATAATTGCCCTTATTTGACCCATATTTAGTTCTAAAGGATTTCATTGAGACCCGATATTATTTTATCTGTAAAATAAACTAAAACATATCAAAAAGTTCATCAAACCCGAGAAACTAAACAAAATATTAAGTAAAAAGGCGGTAAATATTTATATATTTTCAGCTCATCACACCCCAAAACCTAACATTTTGCTTCCTGAGCTCTCCCTTACACCACATCAAGAACAAGTAACTATGCCACTTTCGTAGGGATCACAGTTGCATTTAGCGTATGCAACAAGCCTTTAAACCCCTAGGTGTCACCGGTGGACGAGTTGTAGTCTCGTGAGGGTTTACAACAATGATACCCACAAGCATTTTACAAAAGTAAAAATGTAGTAAAACTAATGCACACAAAAGCAAAAAGGCAAGAGAAAATAGAATAAATAAGTTACTGACTATCAGGTGAAACTTCTACTTCAAGTTACTAGTTATTTTGTTTCTTTCTAAATTACCGAATAAATAAATTCTCATATTATATTTACCATTCTCCATATGCACAGCCAACAAAATATTATTCAACTCATTTTTGCCCACAACAGTCACAAGTGTAGTTGATAAGAGAGTAATATTTTTGTCCTAAAATTTTATCAGAATTCACACATTTTTACTGCAATGGAATAATTTTTCTAATTTTTTTTATTTTTTTAATTTATTTACAATACATTCCGTCTATGTAGCGAGCTTTAGGTCGGTGGCTCCCAAACCAGTTGGCTTTAGGGCACTAAGTGTTAAGACACCCATACGGACTTAATTACTCAGACTTCAGATATATATATTTTTTGCAACATCCTTGATCCATGTAGCGAGCTTTGGGCCAGTGACTCCCAAATCAGTTGGTTTTAAAGGCACCAGGTGTTAAAACACCCCTACGGACTTAATAACTCGGATCTCAAACGTTTTTTTTACTCCATCACTTTTTTTGAGATGCTTCATCCAATTAAACTAGAGTACTGAATATTACAAACTTTTCAATTACAGATCATGTCCATATGTTACTATGCATGTTGATAATTCCTGCCAACTGAGCATATGAAGATCCATTTTAGTCCATTTTATGGAGAATTTACAAATTAAATAATTTAAAAGGAAATAAACAAAAATTAACTTGTTTCAAAAATGGGCTGAAATACGTCTCAGGAGTGGAAACTCCTTACACATCTATCTTTTACCAGTTTCACCTTTTTAGTCAAAATAGAAACACAAAAATGTAAAATATTTTTGAAATTTTTGAAAAAATTTCAATTCAATTTTTTTTCAAATAATTTTGGACTAAAAATAAAAATAACACACAAACTAAAAGCAAGATACTAATCAACTAATTCTCTCCCCCAAACATAAATGAGACATTTTCCCCAATATCTTAAATAGTAAAAGAAGAGTTTAGAAGATAGTACCTAGTTAGCTGAAATTTTACATGAAAAGTAAAGGTTAAGATCCAAATTAATTCGACGCCTCTTACCACGATCGTTCTTGGACCAATTTATCTTAGAAAAGATAGGATCAATTTGTGGTTCAAAAGCTAAGAGTTGGTCAATTAAATCTGAGGCAGTTCTGGCAGTAAAGAAAAGTTCTTTCAAAGGTTTTGTCACGAACCCATTTCTCCGGGCATCCTCAAGAAACACACATAGAAAATCATAATATCCTTCAACGTTGTACAGTCCAAGCGGTTTCTGGTGTATGTTCAAGTTCGCCCAAGATAACACTATGAAAATTTCCTCCAATGTGCCTAAGCCACTTGGCAAAGCAATAAAAGCATCAGCACGGTTAATCATTTCTACCAGTCGTTCAGACATATCTGGCACAATTAGTTCTTCTCCGTTTGATGGTCCAATAAAATTTGCCTCTACCAAAGGTTTTGGGATGATTCCCAAGACTTGACTATCTTCTTCCTGTACGGCATATAAAACGATCCCAATAAGTCAAAGATTGCCTACGCCATATACTAAGTGCATATTCCTTGCAGCTAAGACTCAACCCAATTCATGTGCTGCTGCCAACACTAGTACCACAAAATACACATATGTTTTCAACTCGTCTTCTTGAAGTGGCTTCCATGTTTTACTCTGGATGTCTTCAAAAGAGCAATGATGAGTTGAATTTATAATACCTGAAAAGGGTGAGTAAAAATAATAGCACTAGTACCTGCCAAATGATAATTATTAATTAAACAGTAAAATAAATCGTGATAGTCAAAAAGGTCTGGATCCTGTCGGAGAAAATAAAAAAAAACAACAAAACAAATCTCAATTATTAGGAAAAGACAAAGAGATATAATATGTACAAGAAAAGTAGCGGCTTGATTGACATCTATGGGTCAGGGACAAGCTTCCCATCCAATTTTTTATAAATTGGCAAACAAGGTCTTTTTGAGTCAGATTCCCGAGACTTAACTATTGTCATTCTCTTAGAAATTGTGTGTGTAATTTACGAATGACAATATGAACATATCCACTAGGATACGTCTCAAGAGTCGAAGATATATCATCTATAGACTCCTTACTCAAGCCATCCCTAATGAATTTAATTTTGTCTTCGCGATTATCAGACACCATTTTGATGAGCGGAAAATATATCAATATTTACCGCTCATTTTTCCTAATATTTTGTTTAGTTTCTCGAGTTTGATGAACGTTTTGATATGTTTTATGTGTTTTGCAGATAAATAAAGTATTGGGATTTAATGGAATCAACTCTGGGTTAAAATGATGAAATTCGGAGCAAAAAAATGGCGAAAACGGAAATTTACTATACGCGTCACGAAGTGCAGTCCGAAATTTCAATTTTGCACTAGTTTCGTATTTTGGCCATAACTTTTTCATCCGATATCCGATTGAGCGGATTCAAGTTGCAGATTAAAGAAGACACAAAGATATACAACTTTGAAGATTTAAATAATTTCTAATACGGAAGTTTGGAAGGCCGAAATTGATGAATAAGCTAGTGTATTTTCTGTATTTACTATAGTCATTTTCAAACTGTAAAATAAAATTAATAAAATAAAAAAGTAAAAATCGTCAAAATGCCACCAAACATGCTTCCATGTTTGGTGTCATGTTTGATGCCATGTTTGGTGGAGCTATTGGTGGAGCAATTTGTGTAGAAATTAGTGGAAGCCTTTGTAGGAGTTTGTATAAAAATAGTGGGGGAAGTCCCACATCTAAAATGTATAAAGAATATGAAAGGTTTATAAGTGTATTTTAAACACTTATATTAAATTGGAAAAAACAAGTGGGCTTGGGCTTGGGCTTGGTTGATGTATGGTTGGCATGTCAATTAATACATTAATATATATTAATTATTCAAAGATGGGCCTAGGGCCTTGGGGCTCTTGGGCTCTTGTGAGTCATTGAATAAATGTCTTACATTTTCTAAGAACGTTTTTTGGTTTTATTCTTTAAATAGAAGGGTATGTCTGATCAACATACCTTTTGGATTATAACTGTAAACTGAAATTCGTTTTTGAATAGACAACCATTTTTTCTTCATATATATAAAAGGAAGAAAGACTTGCAGAAAAAAAAAGATACAGAATCTGAGATTCATAAAATTCTTAATATACAAACTTGTTGATCATTAAAAGCAAACACCAAGTAAATTCGCAAGGGATCGGATTTTTAGTGCAGAATCTTCAATCATCAGATTGTTAAATCCCGGTGGCAGACGTCCGAAGAACTACAAGCACAAGAGTAGGGGCGAATTTCTGCTATAGGACATAGCCTTCAGTGCTAGCCTCAATCTACAAAGTCAGTTTATTGTTTTGGTCTTTTCAATTACTTATATTGTAAATTTTCTGTTGTTGATTTTTATTTCCTGTTTCTAAGTTACTGGATTGGTTTGGATTCATTTTATTTAAAAGTTCCTGTTTCAATATTAAATTGGATTGTATTCGTTGTTTGTTTCATCTAACAATCTATAGCAGAAATTCCGAGATGGAACAATCAGCGAATGCTGTGAAGCCTCATGTTGAGAAACCATACAAGTTCAAAGGACTGGATTTCAAACGATGGCAACAGAAGATGTTGTTTTATTTAACAACATTGAACCTTGCACATGTCGTCAAGGAAGAATGCCCTGTGGCAAAGGGAGATAACATTCATGCAGAAAAACTCAATGCAATTGATGCATGGAAACACATTGAGTTTTTATGTAGGAATTATATTCTAAACAGTCTTGATGATTCTTTGTATGATGTGTACAGATCTTATAAGACTGCCAATGATCTATGAGATTCCCTGGAAAATAAATATAAGATCGAAGATGCTGGTTCAAAGAAGTTCATTGTTGGGAAATTTCTAAAGTACCAAATGGTGGATTTAAAAACTGTTGTCAACCAAGTGGAAGAATTACAGATTCTTATCCATGAACTTACGGCCGAAGGCATGACTCTACCGGTACAGTTTGCTGTCGGACCTGTGATAGAGAAATTGCCTCAATCTTGGAATGATTTCAAGATACATCTCAAGCATAAGAAGACTGATATGTCAATGGAGGATTTGGTTCTTAAATTGAGGGTGCAAGAAGATCACCGCAAGAGTGAAGGGCTGAATGTCCCAGAATTTGAAGCCAAGGCAAATGTCATTGAGAGTGGAGGGGTGTCAAAGCCTAAGCCTCAAAACCAGAAGAATAAATGGAACAATAAAGGGAAAGATAAAAACCAGAAAGTTCTTGCTGCAAAAGGGAAGAATTTCAAGGGAATTAAAGGTGCTTGTTGGGTGTGTGGGAAAATTGGACACCGAACACTAGACTGTTGCCACAAGAAAGGAAATCCGGGTCCAAAGAACAGCAACAAACAGGCAAATATTGTTGAGGAAGAATTTGTTGGAATTTTTATTTCTGAAGTGAATTTACCGATTGATAGTAAGGATTGGTGGGTGGATACTGTGCAAGAAGACATATTTGTGGAAACAGAAATATGTTTGTTACCTACACTCCTAACAATGGCGATGAAAAATTATATATGGGCAATGCAACCGCTGCAACTGTTGCTGGAAAAGGGAAAGTGGTTCTGAAATTCACTTCCGGGAAAGAGATTGTCCTTATGGATGTACTCCATGTCCCTGAAATTACTAAGAATCTTGTTTCTGGTTTCAAACTTGTATTTGAGTCTGACAAATTTGTTCTTACTAAGGGGGGAACATTTGTAGGAAAGGGCTACCTCTCTGAAGGGCTCTTTAAACTCAATGTAATTGTTGCTGATGCTATTAATAATAATATAAATAAGGCTTTTGTTTACTTGCTTGAATATTCTACGTTATGGCATGCTAGACTTGGTCACATTAACTTTAAATGTATGCATAGAATGGTCAATCTTGGTTTATTGCCTAATTGTTCAAAAGATAATATGCATAAATGTGAAACATGTCTTGAATCAAAGTTTGCTAGCAAGTCATATAAATTTGTGATTAAGAGATCAAATGAATTGTTAGAATTAATTCATATAGATTTGGGTGATTTTAAATCCATACCAAGTCGTGGTGGAAAGAATTACCACATCACCTTTATAGATGATAATAGTAGATAATGTTATGTATATTTGATACATAGCAAAGATGAGTCTTTAAATATGTTTAAGACATATAAAGCTGAGGTGGAAAATCAGTTAGACAAGAAGATCAAAATACTACGATCTGATAGAGGCTGAGAATATGAATCTAATGCCTTCGCAGAATTTTATGCTTCTAATGGATAATTCATCAAACAACAGCACCCTACACTCCACAAAAGAATGGGGTGGCTGAACGGAAAAATAGAACTCTAAAGAATATGATGAACTCTATGCTTAACAGTTCTGGTTTACCACATAATATGTGGGGTGAAGCGTTACTTACAACTAACACCATCTTAAACAGAATTCCACCGAAGAAGAGTGATCAATCTCCATTTGAAAAATGGAAGAAAATGCTACCGGCATACAAAATCCTGAAAGTGTGGGGTGCCTAGCAAATGTTCAAGTTCACTTACCTAAAAGAGTTAAACTTGGACCTAAAACCATTGATTGTGTGTTTATTGGATATGCCAATAATAGTGCAGCATACCGTTTTCTAGTAATCAAATCTGGAATTTCAGATATCCAAGTAAATACAATTATTGAGTCTAATAGTGTTGAATGGTTTAAGCATATATTTCCTTATAAGGATAGACTTGATAAAAATAAACGAAAAATGCCTGAATTTAATCAAGATAATGGGAATGATATTGCCTCTTCATCTGGTGTTCAAAATAAGGATTTGGAACCAAATAAATCAACTCTCCAAGAGAAAGATTTAGAACCTAAAAGAGGAAAAAGAATCAAGGTTGCAAAACATTATGGACCTGATTTCTTAACCTTTCTCACCGAAACTGAACCTCAAACATATAAAAAGGCCATAACTTCGTCTGAATCTGTTTATTGGCAGGAAGCAATAAATAGCGAAGTAGAATCCATTCTACAAAACCATACGTGGGAGTTAGTAGACTTACCATCCGGTTACAAACCGATTGGTTACAAATGGATTTTCAAAAAGAAATTGAAGCCTGATGGTACAATTGATAAATACAAAGCTCGTTTGGTAGCTAAAGGATACCGTCAAAAACAAGGACTTGATTTCTTTGACACATATTCACCAGTAACCAGAATAACATCTATAAGGATATTAATAGCGATTGCAGCTATTTATAATCTGGAAATACATCAAATGGATGTAAAAACTGCATTCTTAAATGGTGAGTTGGATGAAGAAATTTATATGGAACAGCCCGAAGGGTTTGTAGCAAAAGGAAAAGAAAAAAAAAGTGTGTAAACTTGTGAAGTCACTTTATGGACTTAAACAAGCGCCCAAACAATGGCATGAGCAATTCGATCGTATAATGTTATCACATGGATTCGGATCAATGAATGTGATAAATGTGTTTACATCAAGAAAATGAATAATGATTAATTTGTCATTGTATGTTTATATGTTGATGATATGCTCATCATGGGACCGAATTTAAGTGTCATAAACTCCACAAAGAAAATATTGAATTCGACCTTTGACATGAAAGACATGGGAAAAGCTGATGTTATCTTTAAAATTCGAATTCAAAGAAGTAGTGATGGTTATATTCTATAAGCCAATCGCACTACGTGGAAGCGATTCTTCGGAAATTTGGACATTTTGATAGTAGTCCATCTAAAACTCTTTTTGATCCTAAGAGTACATTAAGAAAAATGTTGGGGATAGTGTGTCACAACTAGAATATTCTCGTATAATTGGGACATTACAATACATCACGAATTGTACTAGACCAGACATTGCCTACTCTGTAAATAGATTGGCAAGATATACGAGTAATCCTTCAAAGGATCATTAAGATGCTTTAGTTAGAGTATTAAAATATCTTAAATACTAAATGAAGTATGGATTACATTATACCAAATATCCACCAGTATTGGAACGATATAGTGATGCCAATTGGATTTCGAATGATACAGAAAAAGCAACAAGTGGATATGTGTTTACACTTGGTGGAGCTGCAGTATCATGGAAATCACAAAAACAAACGTGTATAGCACGTTCAACAATGGAATCATAATTCATAGCCTTGGATAAAGCTGCTGAAGAAGCGGAATGGCTAAAGAATTTCTTGGAAGATATTCCAATGTGGCCTCAATCTGTGACGGCCATATGTGTGCACTGTGACTGCATGGCTACTATTGGGAGAGCAAAGAGCCATATGTATAATTGGAAGTCAAGGCACATAAGACGAAGACATAACACTATAAAACATATGCTCTCAACTGACATTATTTCCATTGATTTTGTAAAATCAAAGGAGAATATTACAGATCAATTAAAAAAGGGTATACCAAAGGAGCAAGTGTTATACTTTTCTAGGGGAATGGGCTTAAAGCCAACATAATGAGAAGTAACTTAGCGGAAACCCAACCTAACAATTTGGTAAATCAAAGTTTAGGTTCAATGTGGAAAACTAGTTGGGTGAAACTTAAATAATAGAGCATAACAAGCTGTTCATTCCTATGATAAGAGAAGTTATGCTGTTTATGATGATAAGGATGAATGATTGATCATTCTTAATGACAAATTAGTATTATACGATACTATAAATTTTGTGTCACCTATATAGGAGTAATGTGGGGTCGCATTATGAGAATAATATGGCTAAATTCTCTAAAGCTCCTATGAATCTAGGATTGTTCAGGACCAAAATGAACACAACCGTATGAATTAAAAGGTGTCAAAATTCGATATGTGTGATACTTATTGTCTTGATTTATGAAATGTAATGAACAGTTCAATGTCTCCTATACACACTGATTCATCGATAAATCCAATAAGTACTTACTACGGAAGGTTCCAGTCCAGAAGACACCTCTCCTGATGCGTATCGATTTTAAGTTTCTCAAGATCATGTTGTGTACATTATCGCCACTATTTGCTATACAAATGTGGGGTATTGTAGGAGTTTGTATAGAAATAGTGGGGGAAGTCCCACATCTAAAATGTATAAAGAATATGAAAGGTTTATAAGTGTATTCTAAACACTTATATTAAATTGGAAAAAACAAGTGGGCTTGGGCTTGGGCTTGGTTGATGTATGGTTGGCATGGCAATTAATATATTAATATATATTAATTATTCAAATATGGGTCTTGGGCCTTGGGGCTCTTGGGATCTTGTGAGTCATTGAATAAATGTCTTACATTTTCTAAAAAATTTTTTGGTTTTATTCTTTAAATAGAAGGGTATGTCCGATCAACATACCCATTGGATTATAACGGTAAACTGAAATTCGTTTTTGAATAGACAACCATTTTTTCTTCATATATATAAAAGGAAGAAAGACTTGCAGAAAAAAAAAGATACAGAATCTGAGATTCATAAAATTCTCAATATACAAACTTGTTGATCATTAAAAGCAAACACCAAGTAAATTCGCAAGGGATCGAATTTTCAGTGCAGAATCTTCGATCATCAGATTGTTGAATCCTGGTGGCAGACGTCCGAAGAACTACAAGCACAAGAGTAGGGGCGAATTTCTACTATAGGACATAGCCTTCAGTGCTAGCCTCAATCTACAAAGTCAGTTTATTGTTTTGGTCTTTTCAATTACTTATATTGTAAATTTTCTGTTGTTGATTTTTATTTCCTGTTTCTAAGTTACTGGATTGGTTTGGATTCATTTTATTTAAAAGTTCCTGTTTCAATATTAAATTGGATTGTATTCGTTGTTTGTTTCATCTAACAGCCTTTAGATTTTCCTATAAATACCAAGCAAAACTTTGTAAATTTTCCATGCTTTCTGTGGAGTAGTTTCTCCATGAAAATCTAAAGGAAAGTGTCTTGTATATTATTTAAGTTTTCTTGTATTTTCTTTTAATTTGTTTAATAAAATTTTGTGTGTTTTCTTTTACAGCATGAGGAGGTAATCTCATTCTGCTGGGGTGAAGATGTAAGACTTTTAATATGATAAATTAGATTAATCTCCCTTATTTTAATTAAAATTTGGATTAATTAGTTTCCGCCTATATGGCCGGTTTAGGTGACAACCTTATTTACCGCCTATATGGCTGGTTTATATTTCTGAACTTAATTTCCGCCTATATGGTCGGTTTATGTGCTAACCTTGTTACCGCCTATATGGCTTGTTTATATGATTTTATTACCATCTATATGGTCGGTTGGACTTTGGACAAATGAAATTACAACCTTTATGGTCTGGTTAATTAATCGGTAAACATTGAGAATAAGGGAGATTTCTAATTTTAAAATATTAAAGGTGGATCCTCTAACCCCCAACTGTTGGATAATATGACCCATAACGTCCCTATTTGTACAGATCACGGTGTTGTTGTACAAATTAACTATGTGACAAGGAAATTGCACTCTCATCATTTGTGATTAGAACACCATAGATGTATAAATGAAGAAAGGTCCATATGAATAGTTCCTGGATTGAGATGATATGAGACAGTATCAGTCCCCGAAGGATTAATCATTAAATATCCCTAGCCGGTGTATTATCGAGACTGGACATCAATAATGCGGAATAGGCTAGTATTGGACTTGTGCGCGTTGTGAGGGCACAACGGTATAGTTCTCATATATTTAAGTATTGGATACTTATGCAAGTGCGATAGGAGGTTGTGTTTCACTGATGGTATGGGAAACAGCTTCGCTCTGGATAGACCCCTCGGAATCCCATTGGTATTTTGACTATGTGTCTATGGGAGGCCGAAATCAAGGTAGGTGTGTATAGTCTTAACCTGAGACTTACATCGCTAATACTTGCGATAATCGGTAGACTTTGGTTTTGGTGGTACAGGGCTTTAACCGGTTCTGTGTACACCGCTTCTGGGTTTATCAGAGAGTCGTAGTGTATTGGGTGTGATGTCGAGACGGAAGTATCACTTCAGTCATAGTGGAGATGATGTCACGCAGGATACGGTATTAGTGCTCTTAAGTGCTGGCCGGCCATCGGGATATTATGACAAGGTCATATATATCCGATTATAGAGACTAGTTACCAGACATCCGACATGTGCTTCGGACGGGGCAGACACTTAACCAACCCCAGTCCTAGCACGTGACTATCCGATACTGGGCCGATATACACAATACTACGGTATACTACGCTTGATACAGATCTATATATTCCTGTAAGAATATTTCTGGAGAATTGGGTAGGCATGGCGCTTTGCTAGAAGCCAACCTTGTCTTGTAAATCGGTATAAACGTAGTACGAGGTACTTACGTGTTCGGATAGTCCGACAACCGTATTTACTGCCAACATATCCGGAGATCTCATGGGTCGCTTCCTGAAGATTCACCGATGATGTATAACTCGCACTATAATTAATCTGGGATTAATTAGTAGAGAGAGAAGATTTATTTCTAGAGAGAGAATTAATCTGGGATTAATTACGGAGATATTTTATCTCGGATAAAATATCGTTAAAGAGAGAGAACGATTAATTTGGAATTAATCGATAAAATAATATATTCGATATATTATTAGAAATTGGATTTCGACGCGAAATTAAAATTAGATTTTAATTTGGGCGAACGAATTAATTTAGAATTAATTCGTTAGCGACGTGAATAGTGATTTCGCTAGGCGTAATCATTTAATTACGACGCGACGGAAAATTCGTTAATTTGGAATTAGCGAACCCGAGCCCGAGAGTGATTGCGAGTGCATTCGTATTTCGAATTCGAGTGCGGCACGCAAGTCACATCAAACGTCAAATCGCTAGTCGCATCAATCGTCAAGTCACTTGTCACTTTGAGTGATGTGACATGACATGTTGTCACTTTATTAAAGTGGATGGATTTGATGTGAATAGTTGATTTGAGTTGATGAAAAGCTTTTAAAAGCTTGAAATGAAATATAACATTATTTATTTCTTGCTTTTTGACTTTTGTATTAAAAAGTTATATATGTTTTATTTATTATTTACTTGGTAAATATATAAATAAAAGGGAAAAAGCTTTTCTCTCTCTCTCTTGGAATCATTTACGTTTTTAGGCTTTGGAGCCAAAAAGCTCTTCATCTTTCTCTCTTCTCCCTCTCACGGATTCAAGCCGATTTCTTCACAAATTTTTCTGGTTTTGACCGAAATTTTGAGAAGCAAATGAAGAAGCTTAGTGCTAGCACACACATTGGTTATATTATGGTGATAGGGAAACGAATTTGTGAGCTTGGAAAGCTTGAAGCTTGGAGCTTCCATGGTGTTCAACAATGGCCGATTCTTGGAGGTTCAAAGAGGAGTAAAACCGCACAGCCCACTGCAAGGAGGAGCTACTGCCGTGGCTTGGAGGGAGGCAAAAACGCATCTTGTTCTTCCTAGCATCAAACCCATCAATGTGAGTATGAATTCCGCCTTACTCATTTGTGTATTCAACTCGTTTTATGCATGATTGATGATCTTGGGACTTGATTGAAACTCTACAATGGTATCTTGAGCTATTGGTTGCATAAAACAAAATTAGGGTTCTTGAGCAAAATTTGGGGCTTTTTGATTTAAGCATGATTCTGACAAATTGCTTGTTTAATAATGTTTGTATATGATTTAATTAGAGTTATATGTAATCAATTTGAAGAAAAATTAATTGGATTGATTTTCCCCAATTTGCTTATTGTTGGCCAAAACTTTAATTTGGGTAAACTCAATTTGAGCATCAAATGATTAAATTGTTTAGTATAGTATGCTTGTATGAGGTTGAATTGATGTTGTGCATAATCAATTTCATGAAATTTGGTTGGATCCATTTTTCCCCAAATTTTGGGTATGAAAAATTTGGGTAAACTCAATTTAAGCATCAAATGATTAAATTGTTTAGTATAGTATGCTTGTATGAGGTTGAATTGATGTTGTGCATAATCAATTTCATGAAATTTGGTTGGATCCATTTTTCCCCAAATTTTGGGCATGACAAATTTGGGTAAACTTGATTTTGAGCATGTTTAATGAAATTGGATGATTTAGAATGCTTGAATGTTGTTTAATTAATGATTGATTAGATCAATTTGATGAAAAAGTGTTTGGAACAATTTTCCCCAATTTGCTTGTGATGGCCGAAAATTTGATCCCTAAAATTGTCTTGGATTTTTGATTTTTTGTTCATTGGATGACTTGGAAATCATTAGGAGATGTTGAATTTATGTTTGATTGGGTTCAATTGGATTGAATTTTATTTAGGCATAATTTCCCTCTTTGGCCGAGACATTAAAAGCATGTAATGGGTTTGATTTTTCAATTTGTGTGTTGGACATATAATAATGAATTGAGTATGATTAATTGGACTAATATGGTGTTTTGGAATGTTGATTTAGTTGATTAATCATATAATGCACTTTAGATAATTTAATTGGAAATTTGGAATTTTTTTTAGAATTAAATTATTGGGCTTAAAATTGGATTTGGGCCTCTTTAAGTTGTTATTGGGTTTATTGGACTTTGTTGTACAAAGTTGGTTTAGGCCAAAATTGGTTGGATCCAATTAGGCCCAAAACCGCTTCCAAAAGGCCCAAATGCGACTAATTAACCTTAAAGTTTAATTGGGCCTAATGGGCCAAAATTAATTTAAAGGCTTATGGGGTAACTCCCGGATTGGACTTTGGTTGCGGGTTTGACCCGAGTTGACCAAAAGTCCACGCCTTGAAGAAATTAATTAAAAGCCCATTGGACTTTAATTAAATTAAAATTGGATATTAATCGGGCTTTGAGACCCGTAAAGATTAAATTTGGAATTTAAGTCGTAAAGGTTTATTTTATAAAGTGTAATATTTAATTTGGAATTAAATAATGAATTAGAATTAAATGCGTATTAAATTGGATTTAATTATGTAATTTAATTTAATTCGTAGAAATCGTACCTTAAGTACTTATTCGCTAAAACGAGTTTGACTCGAACAAAATCAAATCTTTGTTTGAACATTGGATGATCACTAATTATCAAGATTAATTAATTTGATTGATTGATAACATGCTTGTATGAATACATGGTTGTGATGTTTGAATAATGTATATCGGATGTATATTAGTCGGGTGGGGCAATTTTAGAATTTGTTGTAATAAATTTGATTTATTAATTGGACCTGCGTGTCCAGCCTTATCTCCTATTTCTTTGTATTCTCTTCTCACCTATTCCCCTCTATGTATATGAGGTTTCTTTAGAAGTGTAGTGTAACGGGTAGAATTAATACTAGTGCTAGTGGGAGAGAGAAAGTGAGAGATTTGATCTAGGATCATTGTGTAAAATATCCATCCGCATATCATTATTATTTTACATATGCGCTTTATTATGTGTTTAGAATGCATGTTTAAGGGTGTATGATGATGAGACCTTAGCAAAGATAATTAAATTGGTAGCCAATTTGCACACGAAAAACCTTCATCAAATATCATGCGACTTTTCCTTCCATTGAGTGATTCTTGCTCAAGATCCTAGATTGGCATGGGTTGTTGGCCAAAGTCAAGCCCTTGTCCGTCGAAGATGTGTTTGAATCACGAGGCTTTGTTCCATATCGGTGTCGTGTCCAAGTTGTGGTTTTTTGGCCAAAGTCAAGACCACTTCTTGTCCATTGACATTGATTAGGAAGCTTCCATGTCAATGGGTCCGCGCTTGACTGGGATCACTAGGTTTGTTGTGCCAAATCCAAGGCCTAGTTGATTCAGAAGAAAAAGGTTAGGCTATATATTCGATATATAGGCATATATAAGATATATGTTTCGGACTTGGATGTCCACCTACCGGATCTAGGAGTTGGATGAGATCCAATTGATCTTCGAGATCTACCTAGTTAATTATCATACAATTTGTTGGCCAAAGTCAAGATTGTGTGATATTTAACGGGATCCTAGCCCACTAGGAAACACGGTTTCCCGAGTACTCGACAGAGGGTTAGAGGCTCGACGAAAAATAGTGGGAGGCAAGAATTGAATTTGCAATACTCATTCAATTACTCGCCATACGCGCTCATTTAAATTATTTCGTCGTAATATTAAATGTTAGTTGGACTAATATTTAAATTGTTGTTTTCATAAACAGTTGGACTGTATTATACTTGATTATATATAATTGGATTATATTAATCAATATATTTGAATTAATTAATTTCAGTTTACAGTTGATTTTATAATTGGATTATAGTAATCAATGTAATTGAGGTTAATTAATTTGGATTATATTTGATTATATAGTTGGACTATTATAATCATTATAATATATATAGTACCACTAATCGTTGATTAAATAGTTGGACTATTGTAATCAAGATAAAATTGAAAAGTCGGATATTTAAATATAATCTGGGATTAAAATATTTTAAATGATTTAATTTTCAAATTGGGAATAAATAATAGGTTACTTTATTTGATAAAATAACTTATTATACCTTAAGCCCAAAATTAAGCAAAATAAGTAGAGCATAAAATCTTGGAAGATTTATGTGATGATGACTTTAATGCTTAATTTAATATACTTGTCATAAATCTAATTCTAGATTTAAGAAGTATTAAAATTGCAATTTATAATTCTTGGAGAATTAACTGACTATTCTAGATGAAATAAAGTCAAAGTTTGCAATTGGGCATGTAGCACGAGATGCACATCGTTTCGATATTCTAAAAACCCAAGGCTTGGCCTAAGGTTTCTGAAATATTGAAAAGGATAATAGACATATCCCAAAGTGACTACCATTTGGATATGGCAGACACGAAGGAATTAAAGAAAGGGCAAGGCTCTTACTTTGAAAATGTTTGTCTTAGTTATGTTCACAGCTAGTATTGAAATTAGATTTTAAATACTTAGTGTGGTACATAAAATATATGTATTGATGTTCAGAATCTGCTTTGAGTAGGATACTGACTTCAAGCTGAGATTGCTCTGCGAATCTGAAACAGGACGAAAGTCGCTGTTTCGACCGTAGATACCTAAGTTTAGGAACTACCCTTCGGGTGTGTACTTAAATTAGGAACTGTTATAATGTAACTAGTTTGACTAGAGACATTATCTCTATCAGTGTGTAATATCCGTTGCGGATAAACCTTTATATTCTAGAACACTAAAGTGTTTTATTATATAAAGATGATACTGAGATAAACACATTAGATGTGAATAACAGAATTTATATTTTGAATATAATTAAAATCTCAAACATATAAAATGACAAATAAATAGCTCAAATTGATTTGATCAATAGAGACTTATTTGTGGCATTGTTGTCTGGGACACAATTATACAAGACTCGTATATCCACACTTTTGAAGAGTGGATACTAGGACTGATTTGACTATTCAAATAAAGTCTGCGAATCTAGTTTATTAGGTAAAGTACCTAAAACACTGTTTACTTGGTAATAATGTAAGTGCCACTGATCTGTTAGCCCTATTCATGGTGAAGTTAGTGGGCCCATATCTAGCTAGGCTAGATGTGAACATGAATATTTCGTAACCTTAACGGATGTGGCATCACGTTTAGTTATGTGTTTCTTTTGTAGAACACAAATCAGAAACTCTTAGAGTTTAGACACGAAATAGACAAACAGATCGGCTATAGTATTATACAGTCACGGTAAGACCGTAATGGAAAATACTTAAGCAATAAGTTTCATATATACTTGATTGTATTCTTTCAAATGAGGACTCCTCCCGGAACACGTCAAAGTGACGGTGTGCCCGAACGGATTAACCGAATCATGTTAGACATGATAAGGCTAATCATGAGTCGCTCTGAGCTATCATTTCCTTCAACGGATAAGTTTTAACAGTGCAATAACTTATTTAGAATAAGGTTCCATATAAATCTGTTTGACAGATGTCATATAGGATATGAACAGGGAAGAAACAAGGTTTCTCATTCCTGATAATTTGGGTATGCCAGACATAACGTTTGGATGATACCAAACTAAGGTCCCAAATTGGATAAGTGCCAATATAGGTTATCCTAAGGGAAACCATAAGTATAGTACTTATAAATCTCACATGAGAACAATGTGATTGTTGCTCACCATGCGGTTTTTCCTGAGAGGAATACCTATATGCAGTGGTCAGTGGGAGGATAGTGATACTCGATGAAAATCAGAGTAATACTGTTCAAGGCACGAAGTCCATAATGGAACACAAATAGTTCATCTATGATGAATCTATACCATTAATCTTCGAGTACACAAGAACCGCGTAGATCAGAGAGAGTCAGAAAACAACCTGGGGTATGGGTTTCTGATCTCACCTCATAAAGATGTTAATCTTTTAAGGTACACCAACTGATTACATATGAGGTAGTGATACAAGGTATCGACTCCCTATTATGACAAAGTGTCATGATTCCAAAATGGATTCCATGTATATCAACAAGTTTGGTTACTAGTTGATGTACCATAAGGCATTGTGCCCATTGGTACTTTATAAGTCTTCAAGGAAGACATACATGGAAGGCAACATATCAACTTACTAAGCTAGGCTTGTATAGAAAAAGGTAGAGTTATCAACATTGTGTTGATTACGACGAAACCTTTTACATGTTGCCATTGTAAATCCATTTGGTTAATGCTTGCTAAAGCTGTGTATTTCATTTATGAAATATGACAGCTTAACGAAAATCGCTTTCCTGAAAAGGAAACCTTTCGGAGGATGTTTATAACATCTTGTCGGTTTTGTCGTACCATAACAAGCAAACAAGGTTTGCAGGTTATTCGATCCATGTTTGGATTGAAGCAAGCATAGGTTCTAGGAATTGTCGTTTTGATGTAATCATAATGGTTTATGATTTGACTCAAAACGAAATGATTCTTGTGTATATAAAAGGGTTAGTGGGAGTGCACTGATATGAATGTCCTGTAAAATAATGATAATATGTCATTTCTTGGAAATAAAATTCCCATAAAGCAATCGGTGAAAGCTTGGCTTTCATAAGAAATTCTCCGTAGAATTCTGGGAAGTAACAACCTTTATTCAAGGAATAAAGATCTACTGGGCTAGATTTGGAGTTGTTAACACTCTCTGAGAAATTGTACATTTAAAATGTACTTGATTTGGTGTCTCATACGCTTTGAGCATATGGAGTCACAATCAGGACAATCCAAGTGATAGTCATTGGATTGAAGTTAAGGACATCTATTAGTATCTTGGAGAACTAAAGATGTTGTCTTAAATTATGGAGTAGGAGAACTTGAAGTGACTAGGATCACTGCTGCAAGTTTCCAAACCGGTAAATACTGTGGCACTATAAAGTTTGAATAACGGGACAGTGAGCTGGAAATATTTCGAGCAAGATAACTGTTGCCGAATTAACAACAAATGTGGATTATTGCTGCAGCTGGGGCAGCAATAGAAGCCATTTGGATCGATAATAAATCTAATTAGATTAGATTTAGTTCTGCTAGCGGCTGAGCTAGGTGTCAGCACAGGCTAAAGAATTAATGGTCTCATCGACGATCCAGATATACACTTTTATATTCATCTGATTCATTCGGATCATACATCGTGGCGATGTGATGATCGTATAAATCGCGTCAGAAGATAATTACACAAATCCGCTGACGAAAATCTTTTCTCAGCAATTTGAGCGAACCGTACATAGTTCGAATGTTAGACACTCGAGTGACTGGCTATGTGCCAAGTGGGAGATTGTTGGATAATATGACCCATAGCGTCACTATTTGTACAGATCACGGTGTTGTTGTACAAATTAACTATGTGACAAGGAAATTGCACTCTCATCATTTGTGATTAGATCACCATAGATGTATAAATGAAGAGAGGTCTATATGATTAGTTCCTGGATTGAGATGATATGAGACAGTATCAGTCCCCGAAGGATTAATCATTAAATATCCCTAGCCGGAGTATTATCGAGACTGGACATCGATAATGCGGAATAGGCTAGTATTGCACTTGTGCGCGTTGTGAGGGCACAATGGCATAGTTCTCATATATTAAGTATTGGATACTTATGCAAGTGCGATAGGAGGTTGTGTTTCACCGATGGTACGGGAAACAGCTTCACTCTGGATAGACCCCTCAGAATCCCATTGGTATTTTGACTATGTGTCTATGGGAGGCCGAAATCAAGGTAGGTGTGTATAGTCTTAACCTGAGACTTACATCGCTAATACTTGCGATAATCGGTAGACTTTGGTCTTGGTGGTACAGGGCTTTAACCGGTTCTATGTACACCGCTTCTGGGTTTATCAGAGAGTCGTAGTGTATTGGGTGTGATGTCGAGAAGGAAGAATCACTTCAGTCATATTGGAGATGATGTCACGCAGGATACAGTATTAGTGCTCTTAAGTGCTGGCCGGCCATCGGGATATTATGACAAGGTCATATATATCCGATTATAGAGACTAGTTACCAGACATCCGACATGTGCTTCGGACGGGGCAGACACTTAACCAGCCCCAGCCCTAGCACGTGACTATCCGATATTGGGCCGATATACACAATACTACGGTATACTACGCTTGATACAGATCTATATATTCCTGTAAGAATATTTCTGGAGAATTGGGTAGGCATGGCGCTTTGCTAGAATCCAACATTGTCTTGTAAATCGGTATAAACATAGTACGAGGTACTTACGTGTTCGGATAGTCCGACAACCGTATTTACTGCCAACATATCCGGAGATCTCATGGGTCGCTTCCTGAAGATTCACCGATGATGTATAACTCGCACTATAATTAATCTGGGATTAATTAGTAGAGAGAGAAGATTTATTTCTAGAGAGAAAAAATTAATCTGGGATTAATTACGGAGATATTTTATCTCGGATAAAATATCGTTAAAGAGAGAGAACGATTAATTTGGAATTAATCGATAAAATAATATATTCGATATATTATTAGAAATTGGATTTCGACGCGAAATTAAAATTAGATTTTAATTTGGGCGAACGAATTAATTTAGAATTAATTCATTAGCGACGTGAATAGTGATTTCGCTAGGCGTAATCATTTAATTACGACGCGACGGAAAATTCGTTAATTTGGAATTAGCGAACCTGAGCCCGAGAGTGATTGTGAGCGCATTCGCATTTCGAATTCGAGTGCGGCACGCAAGTCACATCAAACGTCAAATCACTAGCCGCATCAATCGTCAAGTCACTTGTCACTTTGAGTGATGTGACATGACATGTTGTCACCTTATTAAAGTGGATGGATTTGATGTGAATAGTTGATTTGAGTTGATGAAAAGCTTTTAAAAGCTTGAAATGAATATAACATTATTTATTTCTTGCTTTTTGACTTTTGTATTAAAAAGTTATATATGTTTTATTTATTATTTACTTGGTAAATATATAAATAAAAAGGAAAAAGCTTTTCTCTCTCTCTCTTGGAATCATTTACGTTTTTTAGGCTTTGGAGCCAAAAAACTCTTCATCTTTCTCTCTTCTCCCTCTCACGGCTTCAAGCCGATTTCTTCACAAATTTTTCTGGTTTTGACCGAAATTTTGAGAAGCAAATGAAGAAGCTTAGTGCTAGCACACACATTGGTTATATTATGGTGATAGGGAAACGAATTTGTGAGCTTGGAAAGCTTGAAGCTTGGAGCTTCCATGGTGTTCAACAATGGCCGATTCTTGGAGGTTCAAAGAGGAGTAAAACCGCACAGCCCACTGCAAGGAGGAGCTACTGCCGTGGCTTGGAGGGAGGCAAAAACACATCCTGTTCTTCCTAGCATCAAACCCATCAATGTGAGTATGAATTCCGCCTTACTCCTTTGTGTATTCAACTCGTTTTATGCATGATTGATGATCTTGGGACTTGATTGAATCTCTACACCAACATTTTCTTTTATTGTACTTTTAATTTCCAGCATTTACTTTATTTAATTTTTCAGCATTTACTTTATAGTTTGGGTAATATAAATATTTATTTATTGAGTCTTAATCTTAATGTTTTTTATTAACTGGCCATTAATAAAATTGATTAGGTAAACTTAAAATGAACTAGACATAGGGATTTTAGGTTTAAGACCTTAGACTCAATAGCCCACGATCTTCCTTGAGGATAGATAACCCTTTAATAGATTTCCTTACATGATAGGAATATACCTGTCGGGCGGGGTAGCCATAATTGGAACTTAAACTTAATGAATCCTGGTAATTTGGTTGACATAGACATATGGTTCAATTGGGTTATACTGGGTATTTGTAATTGACCATCGGTAGAGACTTTTACATAATTTAGTGTTCCAGGTTAGTAAATTAATATATTACCCAACTATAAGATAACCACTTCATCTTTAAATAATATTGGAATAAATCACAACCCCGGATAGTTTTATAAAATTGAATTTTCATTAATCTACTTTCACGCAATTTTTATTTACATGTTTTAAAGTTAATTTGTAAGTCACCATTCCAATTTATAAACAATCAATCTGTTAGACACTAGTAATCATTTGGCCTCATAAAAATTAATAGGTTAGGTATTAAGTCCTCGTGGGATCGATATTTTTTATACTACTTGAATGATACGTGCCCTTGCGTTATACGCGTGTGACTACGCACCGATCAAGTTTTTGGCGCCGTTGCCGGGGACTTAGTTATCTTTCATTATTAGTTTTGAGGTTATATTCGTTACTTGCATCTAATTTCATTTTACTTATTATTTTTATTTTAACTTGTTTCAGGTTCTCAGACACTTCATGAGATGAACCAGAAGCTTTGAAGTCTGTCCGCTTGACCGAGAGATTGAAAGAACTATCAGACAGTTGAGAAGGGAAAGGCGAGAAGGCCAAGAAGCAATTGTTAACATGGAACCTGAACCTTTAGAGGTTGCACCACCAATTCCCATTCGAGACAGAACTATTCCGGTGGTAGATGGCCTCATTTCCTGTATTATACTTCCACCCTTACCAGCAAATGCGGGTGACATCAAAACTTACATTTAGATGATTCAGCAATCAGTTTAGTTTGGGGGGAATACAACTGAAGATCCTAATGCCCACATCAGCAACTTCCTGGAAGTTTGCGGTACTTTCAATTACAACCGAGGAGCTGAAGAAGCTATGAGACTGCGCGTTTTCCCATATTCCTTGAAAGACATAGCAAAAGCTTGGCTACATTCATTACCAGTAGGTTCCATCACAACTTGGAACACTCTAGCCACCAAATTCCTTGAAAAATACTTTCCATCAGCTAGAACTGCAAAGTTGAGGAATGACATCACATCCTTCGTGCAACAAGATTCAGAATTCCTCTGCGAAGCTTGGGAAAGATTCAAGGATTTGCTTCGGAAATGTCCTCACCATGAAATTACAAAGTGGCTACAAGTCCAAACCTTTTACAATGGACTTTCTGCAATAATGAGAACCACAATTGATGCTGCTGCTGTAGGAGCACTAATGGCAAAATGAGAAGATCAAGCCTGGGACTTAATTGAAGAAATGACCAACAATAATTCTTTGTGGCCAACAGAAAGGAGCATGATCCAAATAATCGCAGGAATTTATGAATTTGGAGCCAACACAGCGTCGGATGCCAAGCTAGATATGATTTTCAAAAATCTGGAAATTCTTAACATGAAGGTTAATGGTGGATCCACAAGTTCACTGTATGGAGGAGCATCAGAACCAGTTCAGCAAGAAGAGACGGTGAGCTATGTCAATAATTTCAACAGATAGGGGAACAATCCATATTCCAACACCTACAACCGAGGGTGGAGGAATCATCCCAATTTTTCATGGAGCAACAATTCAGGGCAAAAGAATAATCCACCACCTGGATTCCACCAGCAGAATAAAGGCCATGAGTATTGAAAAGAACCAGAAATGAAAGAATGGTTTGCAGAGATGTTCAAAAAGTAAGAAGCAAAATACGATGTTATGTTTCAAGACCAAACAGCATTCAATCAAAGCCAATCAGCTTCTATCAAAGCACTAGAGAATCAAATTGGATAACCGAACAATGCTCAGAGTTACAGACCACCAGGAAATCTTCCCAGCAATACAGAACCAAATCCAAGAAACCGAGGGAAATAGCAATGTCAAGCCATTACTTTGAAAAGCGATACTGAAATATGTAAAGATGTTGGAATCAAAGCAACAATTAAGGAAGTTCCAAAAGATGCAGTTCCACAATTGAGGAAAAATAAGCAAAAGAAAAAGAAAAAGAACAAATCACTCCACCTCTACCATTTCCTCAGCGTCTTCAGAAAAACAAACTGGACAAGCAGTTTGCTCGATTCCTAGAGGTGTTCAAAAAGCTGCACATCAACATCTCATTTGCAGAAGCCTTGGAAGAAATGCCCAGTTATGTAAAATTCATGAAAGACATTCTTTCACGAAAACGGAGATTGGGAGACTACGAGACATGAGCATTGACAGAAGAATGCAGTGCCATCATTCAGAGGAAACTTCCCCCGAAGTTGAAAGATCCTGGCAGTTTCACAGTCCCATGCACCATTGGAGAACATTATATCGGTAAGGCTTTATGTGATTTAGGTGCAAGTGTTAATTTAATGTTTGTTTCTATTTACAGGAAACTGCAAATTGGAGAAGTAATGGCTACCTCAGTTTCACTACAACTTGCTGATCGAACGCTCGCATTTCCGAGAGGAGTCGTTGAAGATGTACTGGTCAAAGTCGGTAAACTCATTCTCCCAACAGATTTCATTATCCTTGATATGGAAGAAGAAAAAGATGTGCCTATCATCATTGGGAGACCATTTTTTGCTACAGTCAGAACTGTCATTGACTTACAAAAAGAAAACTAACCATGAAAGTTCAGGACCAAGAAGTTACTTTCAATGTTTTCAAAGCCATGAAATTCCCCAGCGATGAAAAGGAGGAAGAATGCTTCAGAATTGATGTTGTTGATAGCATCATCCAGGATACTGATACAGTTTCCACTGACAAACTAGAAGCTTGCATCACCGACATGACTAATAGCGAGTCAGATGTTGAAATTCGGAATGTATCAACTGATCTTGTCAAATTTTTTGAATACTACGAAATTGTTGAACCACCATTTGAAAGCCTGGACTAACCAAAACAGAGTGAATCAAACCCTCAATTGAAGAATCACCGCAGTTGGAGCTGGAATTACTTTCGAACCATCTCAGGTATGCATTTCTTGGAAACTCTTCTGAATTACCTGTTATTATTTCTTCGTCACTAACATTGGAGCAAGAAGAAAAGTTGCTGAGAGTGTTGCGAGAGCACAAGAAAGCCATTGGCTGGACTATAGCATACATTCAAGGCATTAGTCCATCATTTTGCATGCACAAGATTCTGATGAACGATGAGTACAAACCCACAGTGGAGCATCAACGGAGACTCAATCCAATCATGAAGGAAGTCGTGAAGAAAGAAATCATCAAATGGTTGATGATGGCATCATTCATTTACCCCATCTCAGACAGCAGTTGTGTGAGTCCTATGCAGTGTGTGCCGAAGAAATGAGGAATTACTGTGGTCACCAATGAAAAGAACGAGCTTGAGCAAAGCTGAGAACCGTGATTGGATGGAGAGTATGCATAGACTACCGGAAGCTGAACAAAGCAACAAGGAAGGATCATTTTCCGCTGCCATTCATTGATCAGATGCTAGACAGACTGGCGGGACATGAATTCTATTTCTTTCTGAACGGATATTCGGGATACAATCAAATTCACATCGCCCCAGAAGACCAGGAGAAAACTACTTTTACATGTCCTTATGGTACTTTTGCTTTCCGCAGAATGCCATTTGGATTATGTAATGCCCCTGCCACATTTCAGTGTTGCATGATGCTGGAGCAGAGTATGGAGGTTTTCATGGATGACTTCTCTGTGTTTGGAGATTCTTTTGACCATTGCTTGTAAAATCTGGAACATGTGTTACAAAGGTGCGAAGACACAAACCTAGTACTCAACTGGGAGAAATGCCATTTCATGGTGCATGAAGGCATTGTTCTTGGACATCGGATTTCACAAAAGAGTATCGAGGTAGACAAATTAAAGATCGAGACAATTGAAAAACTACCTCCATGTGGGAGGGCACAGTAGAAACTGGGGCGACACATGCTGTTCTAGGCTCGGGGGCCTAGTTGGGAGTACGGAGTAGCCAACGGAGGACTAAACCGGAGAATAAGGGAGTCGCCACCCGGTGTGAACCGGGACAAAGATTTAAGGCCGCACTCACCCCTCGCAAGGGAGACCTCAAACCATTGGGTTCGGAATGGTCCCTTATTTATGCCACTTGTAATGTAAAGATTTATACAATAATTCAACCAAGCCTATGACATATATTTCCAAGTGCACCACAATCATAAGTTCACATGCCTAAAAGTAAAGTTTACATCTAACATGCATGAAATCAAGTCCTATTGCTAAGTTCACATGCTTAAAGGTAGGCCTTTGCAACAACAAGCACATAACGTCACAAGAATTCAATCATTCAGGTAAACATAAACATAAACAGTCATGGTAATATTTGCATGTAATGTAAAGGAAATCAAAATGACGACAAATAATATTGTAGGCGCATTATGTAAAGAAGCATATAAGATATGGTCAAGATAACCGCATGATAAACGAAATCAATACAACCACATAACTTGATAAGATGAAGAAAGACACGAATTTAAACATGTCAAATATGAACAATCAAAGATGCAATTTTACATTAAAGATGAACATGCCATAATATGATACTAAAGGATGCAACTAACATGAGTGAAGGAAAGGAATACCGAGAAGAAGATAAATGCAATATGCGCCTATATTCGTGCAATTACTGCCAATTTTCCATTAAGCATGTTACATGTGGTGCCAGATTATGCAATGATATGTCATATGGATGAATGATGTGGAAAAGAAAACATGTCACAACACAACAACAAAAGAACAAGAACGAAATAACGTGCATGGTAAAAATGACATTTTGCAAAAACAGCGATAAATAATGTAATAAATAGCGCGGCAAAACATCATGGCAAAGGTAGCCTTATGGCGTTTTCCCTCGAATGGAGGACCTTAAAACCACCCTAGTTAAGCCCATGCGCACATATTACATAATCAAATGCAATAGAAGCATAAAGAAAGGATTTTTGTAAAACAGCGATAAATAGTGTAAAAACAGCGCGGCAAAACATCATGGCAAAGGTAGCCTTATGGCGTTTTCCCTCGAATGGAGGACCTTAGAACCACCCTAATTAAGCCCATGCGCACATATTACATAATCAAATGCAATAAATAAAGAAGCATAAAGAAAGGATTTTTGTAAAACAACGATAAATAGTGTAATAAACAGCGCGGCAAAACATCATGGCAAAGGTAGCCTTATGGCGTTTTCCCTCGAATGGAGGACCTTAAAACCACCCTAGTTAAGCCCATGCGCACATATTACATAATCAAATGCAATAAATAAAGAAGCATAAAGAAAGGATTTTTGTAGAACAGCGATAAATAGTGTAATAAACAGCGCGGTAAAACATCATGGCAAAGGTAGCCTTATGGCGCTTTCCCTCGAATGGAGGACCTTAAAACCACCCTAGTTAAGCCCATGCGCATACATTACATAATCATGCATAAAAAAAAAAAAATAAAATAAATAAAGAATCGGATTTCGTATACCCGATTGAACACATCTCTCGTCCAATCAAGTATACATCATCCGGCGCGGTGAAGCCTCGGGTACAGGATTTTAACCCCTTTAAGGGGACTTTCATCACACTTGCTAAGCCCATGCGCATCATATCCATATGACATAAATGAATGATATGCGGAAATTAAAAGACAGAAAAATTAAACGGCAAATAATCAAATGAACAAGATAACATAAAACCAACAAGTGCCGTTTGCTCAAGTGGTACGTGGAATTGTTGCCCAAGTTCAGACCACACTACCGTCCATTCGGATTCGGCTACGGAATTTACGTCTGAGTTTCCATCCTATATACCACAAGAGACGACACTTCCATTCATCCAAAATCCACAACAAACATCATACACACAACAAATACCACAAATACAGAAAATATAATCAAAATAAATGACCAGAAATTAAATAAGAATAAGTGTGAAAGATACCCTCAGGTCTAACCTTTTTAGTTGTCCTCGGACTTGCGTTTCGCGGAGATCGGAAGGGATGAAAGCTCCTTACTTTTCCGGTTCACTAGCTTCGCATTTTGGCTCGCTGTTCCACTGTTTTTCCCACTGTTTTGGCGTCGATTTGCTGCTGTTTTTTCGCTGTTTTCTGCTCACTGTTTCAGCTCACTGTTTTGTGTTTTAAGGGACTGTTTTTGATGTTTTTTTAAGGCTTTAAGTGCAGATTTTTGTGTTTTTTAAGAGTTAAATGTGCAGTTTTTTATTCAATGGTTTGGGGTATTTTAGGGGCTATTTTGGGGGCTGAAATTTTCGGTAATCACTGCAGTTTTTTAGGCAGTTTTCGGTGATGTAGAGGGCAGAATGCAGTGCAGTTTTCGGTGCCACAAGGTTGCTAAGGGGAAGTATAATTTTTGGTGATTAGGGGAAGGAGATGAAGAGAATTCTTACTTGTTATTCTTGTATTAGATGTGAATTGAATTGGATTCTGAATGCTTGTGATACCTTGTCAAAAAACGTGAATGAAGGGGAAGAGGAGAGCTTGGACGTGTATTAGAGAGAGTGGAGAGGAGGGATGGCTTTGGTTAGTGCATGTTTTTATAGAAGAGAGGTAGGGTTTGCCCTTGTCTCACAAGGTAGAGATTTCGTTCCCAAATTAGGAGAGATGGGAAAGGTATATACAAGATTGAGGGGGGACAAAATATTTTAAATTAGGAAGTCAACTAATCTAAATTGGTGGATATCTTATTGAATTAGGAAGTCAACTATTTTAAATTGGTAGATGTCTTATTAGATTAGGAAGTCAAATATTTGATTAGCTTTGATTGGTTTAGGATTGATTTTAATTAGGCATATCTTCTTTTTATTTTAGTATGTGATATATTTAATTATTAAATTAGGCATGATTTTAGTTTAAGTTTGGTAAATGTTTTTTTTTATGTTTTGTAAATGTTTTATTTAATTATTTAATTAATTTAATTATTATCTTATTTAGTTATGTTTTAATTAATATTTATTTAATTTAGGTGTATTTTAAAGGTGATGGGCGTGTGGGCCTTGGTGGGTGGGAGTGGGCTTGGCTAGGTGCATGTTATTTAGTTAAGTGTTTGGGCTAAGTTTGTGTGGGCTAGGTGGGTGTGTAGGCTAGTTCATGTGGACTAGGTGTGTGTGGGCCGGGTTTAGGTGTCTCGGGCCGAGCATAAATTTTAAAACAGAAAAAAAAAACGAGTTACTTGAAGCCAAACTAGTGAACTTAATCCGTCAATGAGTCAATTCTTGACTCTTCCCTTTCGATGTCTGTTTCCCGCGGTTTCCGTAACTTAAAAGGTAGTTGTCTCCAAATAAGACTCATCATCGGGTTTCACATGCAAAAATGCAATGCCTACAGTCGCCCCCACTTTGATGGGACTTGTGCAGTGTGTGACTTTGAACAATCCTATCAAAGTTATGCAATGCATTTTTACTTACCTGGCGCGCCAGCTGCCACCTGACTTGCCTGTTGCTCCGCCGAGCTGATGATACAGTGGACCTCGATCCTTGGACGCATCCCAAGAACTGCAACCGACAACGGGGGCCTCGACCCTGGGACGCATCCCAATACCGCTGACAAAATGGGCCTCGGCCCGGGGACGCATCCCCGAAAATGATGCAGTGGGTCCACGACTCTGGAACGCATTCCAATAACTGCAACCAACAACAGGGGCCTCGACCCTGGGACGCATCCCAATACCGCTGACAAAGTGGGCCTCGACCCGGGGACACATCCCCAAAAAAAATGACACAGTGGGTCCACGACCCTGGGACGCATCCCAATAACTGCAACCGACAACGGGGGCCTCGACCCTGGGACGCATCCCAATACCGCTGACAAAGTGGGCCTCGACCCGGGGACGCATCCCCAAAAATAAAGTTGCAGTGGGTCCACGACCCTGGGACGCATCCCAATAACTGCAACCGACAACGGGGGCCTCGACCCTAGGACGCATCCCAATACCGCTGACAAAATGGGCCTCGGTCCGGGGACGCATCCCCAAAAATGATGCAGTGGGTCCACGACCCTGGAACGCATTCCAATAACTGCAACCGACAATGGGGGCCTCGACCCTGGGACGCATCCCAATACTGCTGACAAAGTGGGCCTCGACCCGGGGACGCATCCCCAAAAAAAAAATGCAGTAGGTCCACAACTCTGGAACGCATTCCAATAACTGCAACCGACAACGGGGGCCTCGACCCTGGGACGCATCCCAATACCGCTGACAAAGTGGGCCTCGACCCAGGGGACACATCCCCAAAAAAAATGATACAGTGGGTCCACGACCCTGGGACGCATCCCAATAAATGCAACCGACAACGGGGGCCTCGACCCTGGGACGTATCCCAATACCGCTGACAAAGTGGGCCTCGACCCGGGGACGCATCCCCAAAAATAAAGATGCAGTGGGTCCACGACCCTGGGACGCATCCCAATAACTGCAACCGACAATGGGGGCCTCGACCCTGGGACGTATCCCAATACCGCTGACAAAATGGGCCTCGGCCCGGGGACGTATCCCCAAAAATGATGCAGTGGGTCCACGACTCTGGAACGCATTCCAATAACCGTAACCGACAATGGGGGCCTCGACCCTGGGACGCATCCCAATACTGCTGACAAAGTGGGCCTCGACCCGGGGACGTATCCCCAAAAAAAAGATGCAGTGGGTCCACGACCCTGGGACGCTTCCCAATAACTGCAACCGACAACGGGGGCCTCGACCCTGGGACGTATCGCAATACCGCTGACAAGGTGGGCCTCGGCCCGGGGACGCATCCCCAAACTGGAATATATTTACGATGATGTGGGTCTTGATCTTGGGACTCATCCCCGAAACTGATGTTGATGCTGATATGGGCCTCGACCCTGGGACTCAGCCCCAAAACTGATACTAATGCTGATGTGGGCCTCGCCTTCGGGACTCATCTCCACAACTGATACTGATACTTATGCTGAATGTGGGCCTCAACCCTGGGACTCATCCCTATAACTGATACTGATGATGACGTATGCCTCGGCCTTGAGACCCATCTCTGAAACTGATGCTGATGTGGACCTCGTCCCTAACCGGTACTGATATGGCCCTCGCCCGCAAACTGATACTGACTTGGGCCTCGCCCCCAGGCCGATACTGATGCGATGCAGGTCTCTCCCCTAAAGTGCCGTACTCCGTAGGACTGATTTTGATAAGGATGTGGGCCCCGCCCCCAAAGTGCCATACCTGGCAAGACTGATAAGGATGTGGGTCTCGCCCCCAGAGTGCCATACTCGGCAAGATTGATTCTGAAAAAGATATGGGCCTCGCCTCCGAATTGTTATTGATATGGGCCTCGCTTCCAAAACTGATATTGATATAGGCCTCGCCCCCATGCTGATACTGATATGGGCCTCGCCCCCATGCTAACACAACTGATACTGATGTAATGTGGGCCTTGCCCCCATAATGCCATACTCGACAGAAACTGATACTGATGCTGATGATTCCTCTTAGCATATTGCACTTCCTCTCACGAGATAGCCCTTGATAACTAGATATATTTTCGTCCTCAACGAATGCTTGGTGTCAAAGCCAGAGAATCTTCAAAGTACTCGATATGCTCAACTCTGATCGTCTGAATAGGTGATCCGAACTAGACTCATAGTTTGTGTATGCTAAGGACCCTTCGCAGCTTATTCCTCAAGCAAGCCAATTTGATGATTTCACTTCGGAGAATTGGACCAGTGGGTCTAACCAACATGAATGTCTTAATCACATTCTGTGATTACTTCAGCATACTCAACATGATATGGTCTCTTGCATTTCACTCTTGTCTCTTTCTTCTCATTTGGAACTTTTTCTTTTTCTCTCTCTTTTTTCTTTTTCTTTTTCTCTTTTCTCAGTACACCTACCCTTTAAGGTAGCATTTCTCCTCATGGTGGTCCTAATACTCGCCCATGGGTAGCTTCACGCTTATCGGTTATAGGCGGCTTGCTTTTCTTTTTCTTTTTATCACAGAGACTTTTTCTTTTATTTCTCGACCATATCATATATCATAGCGTCTGTAATCCAGGGTGGACATCCAGGCAAACAGTCATTCACCGATCCACTATCTCTTTAGCTAGTCATCTCATCAACTACTCAGGCCTCCACTGTTGAGATCCCGTAATCAAGTGCTCGCGAGTCCAACTGTGATCAATCTATTCAGAATACCGGACAAGAGCACGTCTCGCACTTATCGTTTCTCAAGCTTCTCCCTACAGCAAACAATGTCATCACCGGACATACGTCTAACTATCAAAGATTTATTTCTCTAATTTTTTCTCTTCTTTTTTCTCTTTTTTTTTATCACTCACTCTACAGAATTCTTCCGTCATCTTCCGATAATGTGGGCTTCGCCCCTTGAGATCCATTCCCGAAACTCAAACTCATATGGGCCCCTAGCCCTAGGACACCTTCCCAAAACTAGTACCAATGTGGGCATCAACCCTCAGATCACTACCCGAATCTGACACAGTGCTTTTGCTGTTTCTGAATGGTTTGTCTTTGCCACTTTCTCTTTCAAAACCTGCGAACACAAAACAAAACAAACACAAAAGTAATGCGAAATGGGTTATGTGTATGCATACATGTATGTGTTTCTTATCCCGTCGGGTTAGGTCTTCTACCAATTCTCTTGATGACTGCTCAGTCCTTTCTTCCTCAAGCAAAGTAATGTTTCAATCTGTCTGCGTCGATCTATTCGGTGAACTCATTCTCCTCTAAATCTGACAGTCTCACTGTCTCGTTTCCCGTTACTGAATGGCTATCTTGTCCTTTCTGTTTGCTTCTTCCAAAAATGTATTGTGTTCTGAGTGTCACTGAATGTCATGGAATCAGGGTTGTATGCTTTTGTCAAACGTACTCATGTTGTAGAGACTCAGGCAAGTTAACGAAATGAACATCTTTATTATCATTAAGAAAAGGTTCGAACAAACAGACAAAATCAATGTCTCTAATAATAAATGTTGGATCACAACTGAATAAGATCTGGGAGACAAACATCTCCATAAATTGAAACTTTATCTTCCATTGCTTTCTTATTTCCTTCGATGATCAATTTATCTAGGTACAGTAGTTCCTCTTCCCATTCACTTCTCCTTTTTGCAACCTCCGTCTCATCACTGTCTGAGAAGTTTTCCCAAGGATCCTTTCTCTGCTTTATTTCACTTTTACCACTGTCGCCCCATACCTCCATGCGAGAAGTTTGGTAGTTGTGGGTTTGAAGGGCACGGCTGTCGGGTAGGCCAGATTTGGTCATGTAGGTAGGTGGAGGTTTTATGTGTATGTTGGCTTGTTCTTTTTCCGGGTCTGGTATTTTATGGGCATCAATGAGGTTTTGGATTTCATGCCTAAGGCGGATGCAGTTATTAGTTTCATGGCCCCTTTGCTGGTGGAAGTAACAGTAAAGGTTCATGTTAAGGTGGCGTGGTACAGGTTTGGAAGTGGTTTAGGTTTTAAGGGACTTTGGAGTCCTTGCCTTTCTAGCTTTTCAAACACCTTTGACAAAGGTCTACCTAAATTGGAAAATTGCCTGTCCCTGATAGGGACAATTTCAGAATGAGGGAGTTTGGTCTTTGAAGGTTCCCCAATGATCTTTCCAATCTGATTGTACATTTCTTTGTTATCAGCTATACGGAGTACAGTCAAACTGGCCACAACTTTAGTCAGAGCTTGCAATATCTCAATAATTCCTGTTACTTGGGTCTCCAATTGATCCAGGCGGGATCCCTCGTTGGCTGACTCACTCATATTAGCTGAAGGTCTCTTGACAAGTCTTCCCCCAACCCAACAGGTATCTATGATGGCTTTTTAGAACACAAGGGGTTAGCATGATGCGTGTATGAATGATGTGCATGAGGAGCATATGAATCATACTGAGTCAATAAAATTTTCAAACAAATCGACTTATTATCATTTTAGAAGCTTTCGGGCTGACTGTCATAAGAGTGAACCCGTCCCAGTTTAAATGGCCCAACGAGTTCATATCTTATGGCAAGGAGCCCAACTAAATCCAAATGATAATATTCCGAACACAATCACAAAATGGCCCATCGTCATTTAGAAGCCTTTGGCCCAATCATCATAAGATATGTTCTTGTCCCAGTTTAAATGGCCCAACAAGCCCATATCTCATGACAAAAGATCCAAATGGATCCAAATAACAACGTTCCCAAACACAAGCATACAAGGGAGATAATATAAGCATAAAATAAAATTTCTATCGTGTGGCCCACCATCATTTCAGAAGCTTTGGGCCTAATTGTCATAAGATACAAACTCGCCCCAGTTTAAATGGCCCAGCAAGTTCACATTTTTGACAACAGGAGTCCAACTGCATCAAAATAAGGGTGGTCCTAAAGCACAAGGAAATATTTGTTATAGGCTATACAACCCGGCCTACGTGTGGGTTCGTGGGAGTACGGATAAAGAGTCTTGTCGGTGAAGGATTGCCCACAACTAGGTCTCCCCACTCAAGGGTTCGAGCGACCAAGCAAGCGCACCTTTTTTATACCTTACGGTACGTGCCAACAAGTCATGGTGTGTGACTAACTGTCAAATGGATTCCTTGTTGCAGATTCCCCAGAGGGAAGGTGGAGCGAGGCTCACTTAAATACCCAAGCCCTCGCTTAGGCTCTATCGCATGGTGACAGGAATAAGCAACAAATCCTCCAAATTAGTATGTCACAACAGACTAGTGGTAATGATCATTTAGGTGCCTTCACAGCTTTTCCTCGAAAGGTAGTGAGTGAAGGAAGACACCAAACCACTAACTAGCCTTAAAATGACTTAAATCAACAACCCCCATTTTACCCATTTGTAGACACGGTTAATTAAAGCATAAATCTATTCATTACAAGGAATTATTTCGGGGCCGATTCTCTATCCCCAGTGGAGTCGCCAGAACTGTGGGAGGGCACAGTAGAAACTGGGGCGACGCATGCTGTTCTAGGCTCAGGGGCCTAGTTGGGAGTACGGAGTAGCCAACGGAGGACTAAACCAGAGAATAAGGGAGTCGCCACCCGGTGTGAACCGGGACAAAGATTTAAGGCCGTACTCACCCCTCGCAAGAGAAGACCTCAAACCATTGGGTTCGGAATGGTCCCTTATTTATGCCACTTGTAATGTAAAGATTTATACAATAATTCAACCAAGCCTATGACATATATTTCCAAGTGCACCACAATCATAAGTTCACATGCTTAAAAGTAAATTTTACATCTAACATGCATGAAATCAAGTCCTATTGCTAAGTTCACATGCTTAAAGGTAGGCCTTTGCAACAACAAGCACATAACGTCACAAGAATCCAATCATTCATGTAAAGATAAACACAAACAGTCATGGTAATATTTGCATGTAATGTAAAGGAAATCAAAATGACGACAAATAATATTTTAGGCGCATTATGTAAAGAAGCATATAAGATATGGTCAAGATAACCGCATGATAAACGAAATCAATACAACCACATAACTTGATAAGATGAAGAAAGACACGAATTTAAACATGTCAAAGATGAACAATCAAAGATGCAATTTTACATTAAAGATGAACATGCCATAATATGATACTAAAGGATGCAACTAACATGAGTGAAGGAAAGGAATACCGAGAAGAAAATAAATGCAATATACGCCTATATTCGTGCAATTACTGCCAATTTTCCATTAAGCATGTTACATGTGGTGCCAGATTATGCAATGATATGTCATATGGATGAATGATGTGGAAAAGAAAACATGTCACAACCTTGAGCAACAAGAAGAGGAAATAACGTGCATGGTAAAAATGACATTTTGCAAAAACAGCGATAAATAGTGTAATAAATAGCGCGGCAAAACATCATGGCAAATGTAGCCTTATGGCGTTTTCCCTCGAATGGAGGACCTTAAAACCACCCTAGTTAAGCCCATGCGCACATATTACATAATCAAATGCAATAGAAGCATAAAGAAAGGATTTTTGTAAAACAGCGATAAATAGTGTAAAAAACAGCGCGGCAAAACATCATGGCAAAGGTAGCCTTATGGCGTTTTCCCTCGAATGGAGGACCTTAGAACCACCCTAATTAAGCCCATGCGCACATATTACATAATCAAATGCAATAAATAAAGAAGCATAAAGAAAGGATTTTTGTAAAACAACGATAAATAGTGTAATAAACAGCGCGGCAAAACATCATGGCAAAGTAGCCTTATGGCATTTTCCCTCGAATGGAGGACCTTAAAACCACCCTAGTTAAGCCCATGCACACATATTACATAATCAAATGCAATAAATAAAGAAGCATAAAGAAAGGATTTTTGTAGAACAGCGATAAATAGTGTAATAAACAGCGCGGCAAAACATCATGGCAAAGGTAGCCTTATGGCGCTTTCCCTCGAATGGAGGACCTTAAAACCACCCTAGTTAAGCCCATGCGCATACATTACATAATCAAATGCAATAAAAAAAATAAAATAAATAAAGAATATCGGATTTCGTATACCCGATTGAACACATCTCTCGTCCAAACAAGTATACATCACCCGGCGCGGCGAAGCCTCGGGTACAGGATTTTAACCCCTTTAAGGGGACTTTTCATCACACTTGCTAAGCCCATGCGCATCATATCCATATGACATAAATGAATGATATGCGGAAATTAAAAGACAGAAAAATTAAACGGCAAATAATCAAATGAACAAGATAACATAAAACCAACAAGTGTCGTTTGCTCAAGTGGTACGTGGAATTGTTGCCCAAGTTCAGACCGCACTACCGTCCATTCGGATTCGGCTATGGAATTTACGTCTGATTTTCCATCCTATATACCACAAGAGACGACACTTCCATTCATCCAAAATCCACAACAAACATCATACACACAACAAATGCCACAAATACAGAAAATATAATCAAAATAAATGACAGAAATTAAATAAAAATAAGTGTGAAAGATACCCTCAGGTCTAAGCTTTTTAGTTGTCCTCGGACTTGCGTTTCGCGGAGATCGGAAGGGATGAAAGCTCCTTACTTTTCCGGTTCACTAGCTTCGCATTTTGGCTCGCTGTTCCACTGTTTTTCCCACTGTTTTGGCGTCGATTTGCTGCTGTTTTCGCTGTATTTCTGCTCACTGTTTCAGCTCACTGTTTTGTGTTTTAAGGGACTGTTTTTGATGTTTTTTTAAGGCTTTAAGTGCAGATTTTTTTGTGTTTTTTAAGAGTTAAATGTGCAGTTTTTTATTCAATGGTTTGGGGTATTTTAGGGGCTATTTTGGGGGCTGAAATTTTCGGTAATCACTGCAGTTTTTTAGGCAGTTTTCGGTGATGTGGAGGGCAGAATGCAGTGCAGTTTTCGGTGCCACAAGGTTGCTAAGGGGAAGTATAATTTTCGGTGATTAGGGGAAGGAGATGAAGAGAATTCTTACTTGTTATTCTTGTATTAGATGTGAATTGAATTGGATTCTGAATGCTTGTGATACCTTGTCAAAAAACGTGAATGAAGGGGAAGAGGAGAGCTTGGACGTGTATTAGAGAGAGTGGAGAGGAGGGATGGCTTTGTTAGTGCATGTTTTTATAGAAGAGAGGTAGGGTTTGCCCTTGTCTCACAAGGTAGAGATTTTGTTCCCAAATTAGGAGAGATGGGAAAGGTATATACAAGATTGAGGGGGGACAAAATATTTTAAATTAGGAAGTCAACTAATCTAAATTGGTGGATATCTTATTGAATTAGGAAGTCAACTATTTTAAATTGGTAGATGTCTTATTAGATTAGGAAGTCAAATATTGATTAGCTTTGATTGGTTTAGGATTGATTTTAATTAGGCATATCTTCTTTTTAATTTAGTATGTGATATATTTAAATTATTTAAATTAGGCATGATTTTAGTTAAGTTTGGTAAATGTTTTATTTTATGTTTGGTAAATGTTTTATTTATTATTTAATTAATTTAATTATTATCTTATTTAGTTAATGTTTTAATTAATATTTATTTAATTTGGGGTGTATTTTAAAGGTGATGGGCGTGTGGGCCTTGGTGGGTGGGAGTGGGCTTGGCTAGGTGCATGTTAATTTAGTTAAGTGTTTGGGCTAAGTTTGTGTGGGCTAGGTGGGTGTGTAGGCTAAGTTCATGTGGACTAGGTGTGTGTCGGCCGGGTTTAGGTGTCTCGGGCCGAGCATAAATTTTAAAACAGAAAACAAACGACTTACTTGAAGCCAAACTAGTGAACTTAATCCGTCAATGAGTCAATTCTTGACTCTTCCCTTCCGATGTCCGTTTCCCGCGGTTTCCGTAACTTAAAAGGTAGTTGTCTCCAAATAAGACTCATCATTGGGTTTCACATGCAAAAATGCAATGCCTACACTCCACCAACATCTGTCAAAGGGATTCGGAGTTTTCTTGGACACGCAGATTTTTACAGGAGATTCATCAAAGACTTTTCCAAAATTGCAAAACCTCTTTGCAATATTCTGGAAAAGGATATGCCTTTCAACTTCACCAAAGAATGCCAAAGAGCTTTTGAGATCTTGAAATAGAAGTTGGTCTCTGCCCCCATCATAGTAGCACCAGATTGGACCATTCCATTTGAGGTGATGTGCAATGCTAGTGATTTTACTGTAGGTGCAGTTTTGGGACAACGCAAAGCAAAGATTTTCCATGCCATTTACTATTCCAGCAGAACTCTGAATGAAGCTCAACTCAATTACACAACCACAGAAAAGGAGCTGCTTGCAGTTGTGTTCGCTTTTGACAAATTTCGCTCCTATCTGCTGGGTCCCAAAGTGGTAAGGATGGCAACGGGCCGGGCCCGGGCCTGATTGTTTAATTATAAATAATATTATTTTAAGCCTGGATCCGATTTTTTTATTATAACAAATTATAAATATAAAAAATTTATTATAAAAATATAATCAAAGAAACTTTTCTGGCTTACCGGGTCGGGCCGGGCTTCGGGATTTTCTGCCACCCCTACAAAGTGGTGGTCTACATAGATCATTCAGCAATCAAATATCTGATCACAAAGAAAGATACCAAACCCAGATTGATCCGTTGGATACTTCTTCTGCAAGAATTTGACGTGGAGATTCGAGACAGGAAAGAGACAGTAAACCAAGTGATAGATCATTTATCGAGGCTCGAGAATGGAGAAGCAATTGGCAAAGAACTATCAATCAAAGAAACTTTTCCAGATGAACAGCTGTGTGCCATAAAACAGCATGATGTCCCTTGGTATGCTGACTATGTCAACTACATTGTGTCAGGAAAATGGCCGTTGGAATGGACAACTCAGCAACGGAAGAAGTTTTTCAAAGAAGTCAAGCACTATGTTTGGGATGAGCCGTACCTGTTCAAACGTTGTACTGATCAATTATTGAGACGGTGTGTTCCACAAGAGGAGGTCAACAGTGTTTTGCAGCACTGTCATTCATCACCATATGGCGGACACTTCAGCGGGGATAAAACTGCAGCAAAAGTTCTTCAATCAGGTTTGTTCTGGCCCACACTTTTTAAAGATGCTTATCTTTTTGCTCTTCAATGTGACAGGTGCTAGAGAACAGGGAATATTTCGAGTAGAAATGAAGGACCATTGCAAAGTATTCTGGAAGTGGAAATATTCGATGTGTGGGGTATTGATTTCATGGGACCCTTTGTTCCATCATTTGGAAACCTGTACATCTTGGTTGCTGTAGACTACGTCTCCAAATGGGTCGAAGCAATTACACTGTCGTCCAATGATTCAAAAGTAGTGATCAAATTCCTGAAAAAGAACATTTTCACTCGGTTCGGAACACCTCGTGCAATCATCAGTGATGATGGCTCTCATTTCTGCAACAGATACTTTGATGCACTTCTATCCAAATACGGAGTTACTCACAAGGTTGCGACTGCCTACCATCCACAGTCAAATGGACAGGTTGAGGTTTCAAACAGGGAAATCAAAAGAATCTTGGAGAGAACCGTTGGATCAACAAGGAGAGATTGGTCTACAAAACTAGATGACGCATTATGGGCATACCGTACAACTTACAAGACACCCATTGGTATGTCCCCATATCGATTGGTGTTTGGGAAAGCGTTCCATCTGCCAGTTGAGCTTGAACACAAGGCGTACTGGGCACTGAAGAAGTTGAATCTTGATTTACAAGCGGCATGAGAGAATAGACTTCACCAACTCAATGAATTGGAGGAATTTCGCTTACAGGCTTATGAGAATGCCAGATTGTACAAGGAAAAGACCAAGAAATGACTTGACCAAAAAATAGTACACAGACAGTTGGAACCAAGACAGCAGGTGTTGTTGTACAACTCGAGGCTGAAACTGTTCCCTGGAAAGTTAAAATCAAGGTGGTCAGGTCCATTTATGATCACTCAGGTTTTACCACATGGAGCAGTTGAGTTACTAGATCCCAACACCAACAACACATCCAAGATTAATAGTCAGCATGTCAAACACTACTGGGGAGAATAATTTGAGCGACAAAAATAAAGTGTCACACTTTCATATCCAACTTAACGTTCGGGCAGTTACGTCTAGCTGACGACGTTAAAATTAGCGCTAGTAGGGAGGGAACCCATGCAATTTATGTATATATTGTGATTTTGTGTGATTTAATTTTGTGTTTAGTTTTTGCAGATTAAGATGGAAGAAGCTCTCACAAATCTTCACAAGTAATTTCCTTCTCTCCCTCAAAAATCTCTGATGAAAGTTTACAAAGATCGCTTGGAACAGATGAGTCTACTAATGATCAAAGGTATTCCTACTGACATTCGTTGGGTAATCGCACGGGTTCGATTAGCAGGTGAGTATTCTAATTCTTGTACTTCTTATTTGCCCGGTTTTGGAAGAAGCACATATGCTAAGAAATGTAGAGCTAAGCAAACAGTTGTTTGTTTCAAATGTGCACACTGGAATTGCAATACTCATTGTCGTTCTTTAGGAATGGTGTCTGATAATCGTGAAGACAAAATTAAATTCATTAGGGATGGCTTGAGTAAGGAGTATTTAGATGATATATCTTCGACTCTTGAGATGCATCTCAGTGGATATGTTCATATAGCCATTCGCAAATTACATACACAATTTCTAAGAGAAAGACAACAGTTAAGTCTCAGGAATCTGACTCAAAAAGATCTTGTTTGCCAATTTATAAGAAAATTGGATGGGAAGCTTGTCCCTGACGCATAGACGTCAATTAAGCTGTAAATATTTGTAGATATTATATCTCTTTGTATTTTCCTAATAATTATGATTTGTTTTGTTATTTTCTTTTATTTTCTCCGACAAGATCCAGATCTTTTTTACTATCACGATTTATTTTACTGTTTAACTAATAATTGTCATTTGGCAGGTACTAGTGTTATCATTGTTACTCACCCTTTTCAGGTGTTATAAATTCAACTCATCATTGCACTCTTGAAGACATCCGGATTTGAGATAAAAAAAAATGGAAGCCACTTCAAGGAGACAAGTTGAAAACATCTGTGTGTTTTGCGATACTAGTGTTGGTACTAGCCCACAATACATAGAGGAAGCACAAGAATTGGGTCGAGTCATAGCTGAGAAGAATATGCACTTGATATACGGTGCATGCAATCTTGGACTAATGGGGATCATTTTAAATGTCGTACAGGAAAGAGGCAGTCCAGTTCTTGGAATCATCTCAAAACCTTTGGCGGAGGCGAATCTGATAGGTCCATCAAACGGAGAGGAACTGATCATACCGGGAATGTCCGAACGACTGGTGGAAATGATAAACCGTGCTGATGCTTTTATTGCTTTGCCATGAGGCTTGGGCACATTGGAGGAAATTTTTATAGTGCTATCTTGGGCGAACTTGAACATACATCAGAAACCGATTGGGCTGTTTAACATTGAGGGATTTTATAATTTTATTTGTGTGTTTCTTGATGATGCCCGAAGAAATGGGTTCGTGACAAAACCTATGAAAGAACTCCTCTTCACTGCCAGAACTGCTCCGGATTTACTTGATCAAATCCTAGCCTTTGAACCACAAATTGACCCTATCCTTTCCAAGATCAAATGGACCGAGGACGATGGTGGTAAATCTGGATCTCAACCTTTAGTTTTCTATATTTCAGCTAACCAGGTACTATCATCTAAACTCTTCTTCAACTTTTTTAAGACATTGGGGAAAATGTCTCATTTAGGTTTGGGGGAGGGGATTAGTTGATTAGTATCTTTTTTTTATTATTTTATTTATTTTTTTATTCCAAAATTTTTCGAAAAATATAAAAAAATTGAAAATTTTTCAAAAATTACAAAAATATTTTATGTTTCTGTGTTTTTAATTTGATTAATCAGGAGAAATTGGTGAGAGATAGATGTGTAAGGAGTTTCCACTCTTGATACGTATCTCAAACCTATTTTCGAAACAAGTTATTTTTTGTTTATTTCCTTTTGAATTATTTAATTTCTGAATTCTCCATAAAATGGACTAAAATGGATCTTCATATACTCAGTTGGCAGGTATTATCAACATGCATAGTAACATACAGACATGAGCTGTAATTGAAAAATTTGTAATATTCAGTGCTCTAGTTTAATTGGAGGAAGCACTACAAATGGCAATAGAGTAAAAAAAAAAAGAAAAAAAGAGTGAAAAAAACGTCTGAAATCCGAGTTATTAAGTCTGTAAGGGTGTTTTAACACCTAGTGCCCTAAAACCAACTGGTTTGGGAGTCACTGACCCAAAGCTCGCTACATGGATCGAAGATGTTGCAAATATATATATATATATATAAAGTTTGAGTAATTAAGTCTGTAGGGGTGTCTTAACACCTGGTGCCCTAAAGCCAACTAGTTTGGGAGCCACCGACCCAAAGCTCGCTACATAGACGGAAGATATTGTATATAAATAAAAAAAAAAAGAAAGAAAAAATCTGAAAAATCTGAAAAAATTATTCCATTGCTACAAAAGGTGTGAATTCTGATAAAACTTTAAGACAAAGATATTACCCTCTTAACAACTACACTTGTGACTGTTGTGGGCAAAAATGAGTTGATTAATATTGTGTTGGTTGTGTATATGAATAATGGTAAAAATAATCGGAGATTTTACTTATTTGGTAATTTAGAAAGAAAGAAAACAACTACTAACTTTGAGTAGAAGTTTCACATGTTTAGTCACTAACTTGTTTATTTTCTTTTCTCTTATCTTTTTGCTTTTGTGTGCATTAGTTTTACTACTTTTTTTACTTTTGTAAAATGTTCGTGGGTATCATTGATGTAAACCCTCACGAGACTACAACTCGTCCACTAGGGACACCTAGATGTTTAAAGGTTTGTTGCATATGCTAAATGCAACCGTGATCCCTACGAAAGTGGCTTAGTTTAATTTTAATTGTTTCTTGTATTTTATTTTGCTTTTTTGCTCGAGGACTAGCAAAATGTTAGGTTTGAGTGTGTGATGAGCGGAAAATATATCAATATTTACCGCCTATTTTTCCTAATATTTTGTTTAGTTTCTCAAGTTTGATGAACGTTTTGGTGTGTTTTATGTGTTTTGCAGATAAATAAAGTATTGGATTTAATGGAATCAACTCTAGGTTAAAACGATGAAATTCGGAGCAAACAAATGGCGAAAACGGAAATTTACTATACGCGTCACGAAGTGCAGTCCGAAATTTCAATTTTGCACTAGTTTCGTATTTTGGAAATAACTTTTTCATCCGATATCTGATTGAGCTGATTCATGTTTTAGATTAGAGAAGACACAAAGATCTACAACTTTGAAGATTTAAATATTTTCGAATTCTGAAGTTTGGAAGGCCTAAATTGATGAATAAGCTAGTGTATTTAGTGTATTTACTATAGTCATTTTCAAAATGTAAAATAAAATTAATAAAATAAAAAAATAAAAATTGTCAAACTTCCACCAAACATGCTTCCATGTTTGGTTCCATGTTTGATGTCATGTTTGGTGGAGCTATTGGTGGAGCAATTTGTGGAGAAATTAGTGGAAGCCTTTAGATTTTCCTATAAATACCAAGCTAAACTTTGTAAATTTTCCATGCTTTCTTTGGAGGAGTTTCTCCATGAAAATCTAAAGGAAAGTGTCTTGTATATTATTTAAGTTTTCTTGTATTTTCTTTTAATTTGTTTAATAAAATTTTGTGTGTTTTCTTTTACAGCATGAGGAGGTAATCTCATTCTGCTGGGGTGAAGAGGTAAGACTTTTAATATGATAAATTAGATCCATCTCCCTTATTTTAATTAAAATTTAGATTAATTAGTTTCCGCCCATATAGCTGGTTTAGGTGACAACATTATTTACCGCCTATATGGCTGGTTTTATATTTTTGAACTTAGTTTCCGCCTATATGGTCGGTTTATGTGCTAACCTTGTTACCGCCTATATGGCTGGTATATATGATTTTATTACCATCTATATGGTCGGTTGGACTTTGGACAAATGAAATTACCGCTTTTATGGTCTGGTTAATTAATCGGTAAATATTGAGAATAATGGAGATTTCTAATTTTGAAATATTAAAAGTGGATCCTCTAACCCGAGCATTTTCTTTTATTGTATTTTTAATTTCCAGCATTTACTTTATTTAATTTTTCAGCATTTACTTTATGTCTTTATTTTATTTAAGCTTTTATTAGCCTTAGGTATGTGTCGTAACTAAGTCCGTTATCTGGGGTTGTGATGAATTTCAATATCACCGGTTTATAAGGGGTTAGATTATAGTTTGGGTAATATAAAGATTTATTTATTGATTCTTAATCTTAATGCTTTTTATTAACTGGCCACTAATAAAATTGATTAGGTAAACTTAAAATGAACTAGACATAGGGATTTTAGGTTTAAGACCTTGGAGTCAATAGCCCACGATCTTCCTTGAGGATAGATAACCCTTTAATAGATTTCCTCACAGGATAGGAATATACCTGTCGGGCTGGGGTAGCCATAATTGGAACTTAAACTTAATGAAGTCAGGTAATTTGGTTGACATAGACATATGGTTCAATTGGGTTATACTGGGTATTTGTAATTGACCATCAGAAGAGACTTTTACATAGTTTAGTGTTCTAGGTTAGTAAATTAATATATTACCCAACTATAAGATAACCACTTCATCTTTAAATAATATTGGAATAAATCACAACCCTGGATAGTTTTATAAAATTGAATTTTCATTAATCTACTTTCACGTAATTTTTATTTACATGTTTTAAAGTTAATTTGTAAGTCACCATTCCAATTTACAAACAATCAATTTGTTAGAAACTAGTAATCATTTGGCCTCATAAAAATTAATAGGTTAGGTATTAAGTCCTCATGGGATCGATACTTTTTATATTACTTGAACAATATGTGCGCTTGCGTTATACGCGTGTGACTACTCACCGATCACATTCCTAAAGAACGACAATGAGTATTGTAATTCCAGCGTACACATTTGAAACAAACACCCATTTGTTTAGCTCTACGTTTCTTTGCATACGTGCTTCTTACAAAACCAGGCAAATAAGAAGTACAAGAATCAGAATACTCACCTGCTAATCGGACCCGTGCTTCGATTACCCAATGAATGTCATTAGGAATACCTTTGATCATCAGTAGTCTCATCCGTTCCAAGCGAGCTTTGTATACTTTCATCATAGATTTTTGAGGGAGAGAAGGAAATTGCTTGTGAAGATTTGCGAGAGCTTCTTCCATGTTAAAATGACTCAATCTGTAAAAACTAAACACACAAAATGAAATCATATCAAATCACAATATATACAGAAATTTCATGGGTTGCCTCCCTACTAGCGCTAAGTTTAACGTCGTCAGCTAGACGTTACTACCCGAACGTTATGTTGGATCTAAAAGTGTGACACTTTCTTTTTGTCGCTCAAATGATTCTCCCCAGTAGTGTTTGACACGCTGACTGTTAACTTTGAATGTGTTGTTTGTGTTGGGATCCAGTAACTCAACAGCTACATATGGTAAAACTTGAGTAATCACAAATGGACCTGACCACATTGATTTCAACTTTCCAGGGAAAAGTTTCCACCTAGAGTTGTACAACAACACCTACTGCCTTGGTTCCAACTGTCTGTGCACTATTTTTCTATCATGCCATTTCTTGGTCTTTTCTTTGTACAATCTGGCATTCTCATAAGCCTGTAAGCGAAATTCCTCCAATTCATTGAGTTGTTGAAGTCTTTTCTCTCCTGCAGCTTGTGGATCAAGATTCAACTTCTTCAGTGCCCAGTACGCCTTGTGTTCAAGCTCAACTGGCAGATGGCATGCTTTCCCAAACACCAGTCGATATGGGGATATACCAATGGGTATCTTGTAAGCTGTTCGGTAGGCCCATAATGCATCATCGAGTTTTGTAGACCAATCCCTCCTTGTTGATCCAACGGTTCTCTCCAAAATTCTTTTAATCTCTCTGTTTGAAACTTCAACCTGTCCATTTGACTGTGGATGATAAGCAGTGAAAACCTTGTGAGTATCTCCGTATTTGGATAGAAGTGCATCAAAGTATCTGTTGCAGAAATGTGTGCCACCATCGCTGATGATTGCCCGAGGTGTTCCAAACCAAGTGAAAATATTCTTTTTCAGGAATTTGATCAATACTTTTGAATCATTTGATGGTAATGCAATTAGATGTACATGTTTTCGAATGATGGAACAAAGGGTCCCATGAAATCAATCCCCCACACATCGAATATCTCCACTTCCAGAATATTTTGCAACGGTCCTTCGTTTCTTCTCAAAATATTCCCCATTCTCTGGCACCTATCACATTGAAGAGCAAAAAGATAAGTATCTTTAAAAAGAGTGGGCCAGAACAAACCTGATTGAAGGAATTTTGCTGCAGTTTTGTCCCCACTGAAGTGTCTGCCATATGGTGATGATGACAGTGCTGCAAAACACTGTTGACCTCCTGTGGAACACACCGCCTCAGTAGTTGATCAGCACAATGTTTGAAAATGTACTCAACCCAAACATAGTGCTTGACTTCTTTGAAGAACTTCTTCCGTTGTTGAGTTATCCATTCCAACGGCCATTTTCCTTACACAATGTAGTTGACATAGTCAGCATACCAAGGGACTTCCTGCTGTTTCATGGAAAATAGCTGTTTATCTGGAAAAGTTTCTTTGATTTACAGTTCTTTGCCAGCTGTTTCTCCATTCTCGAGCCTCGATAGATGATCTGCCACTTGGTTTTTTGTTCATTTCCTGTCTTTGATCTCCACGAAAAATTATTGCAGTAGAAGTATCCAACGGATCATTCTGGGTTTGGCATCTTTCTTTGTGATCAGATATTTGATTGCTGAATGATCTGTGTAGACCACCACTTTGGGACCCAGCAGATAAGAGTAGAATTTGTCAAAAGCGAACACAACTGCAAGCAACTCCTTTTCAGTGGTTGTGTAATTGAGTTGAGCTTCATTCAGAGTTCTGCTGGAGTAGTCAATGGTGTGGAAAATCTTTGCTTTACGTTGTCCCAAAACTGCAACGACAGCAAAATCACTAGCATCGCACATCACCTCAAATGGGAGGGTCCAATCTGGTGCTACAATGATAGGAGCAGAAACCAGCTTCTGTTTTAAGATCTCAAAATCTTCTTGGCATTCTCTGGTGAAATTGAAAGGCACATCCTTCTCCAGAAGATTGTAAAGAGGTTTTGCAATCTTGGAAAAGTCTTTGATAAATCTCATGTAAAAACCTGCATGTCCAAGAAAACTTTGAATACCTTTGACTGATGTTGGTGGAGGTAGTTTTTCAATTGTCTCGATCTTTACTTTGTCTACCTCAATTCCCTTTAGTGAGATCCGGTGTCCAAGAACAATGCCTTCATACACCATGAAGTGGCATTTCTCCCAGTTGAGTACCAGGTTTGTGTCTTCACACCTTTGTAACACATGTTCCAGATTTTGCAAGCAATGGTCAAAAGAATCTCCAAACACAGAGAAATCATCCATGAATACCTTCATGCTCTATTCCAACATATCTGAGAAAATAGCCATCATGCAACGCTGAAATGTGGCTGGGGCATTACATAATCCAAATGGCATTCTGCGGAAAGTAAAAGTACCATAGGGACATGTAAATGTGGTTTTCTCCTGATCTTTTGGGGCAATAGTAATCTGATTGTACCCTGAATATTCATCCGGAAAGCAATAGTACTCATGTCCTGCTAGTCTGTCCAACATTTGATCAATGAATGGCATCGACAAATAGACCTTCCTCGTGGCTTTGTTTAACTTTCGGTAATCCATGCACACTCTTCATCCAATCACCGTTCTTGTTGGAATTAGCTCATTCTTTTCATTGGTGACAACAATGATTCCTCCTTTCTTTGGCACACACTACATATGACTTACCTAACTACTGTCTGAGATGGGGTAAATAATGCCAGCATCCAACCATTTGATGATTTCTTTCTTTACGACTTCCTTCATGATTGGATTGAGTCTCCGTTGATGCTCCACTATGGGTTTGTACTCGTCATTCATCAGGATCTTGTGCATGCAAAATGATGGACTAATGCCTCAAGTGTCTGCTATAGTCCATCCAATGGCCTTCTTGTGTTCTCGTAAAACTCTCAACAACTTTTCTTCCTGCTCCAATGCTAGTGAAGAAGAAATAATAACAGGTAATTCAGAAGAGTTTCCAAGAAATGCATACCTTAGGTGGCTCGGGAGTAACTTCAGCTCCAGCTACGGTGGTGCTTCAATTGAGGGCTTGATTTGCTTCTTCTTCGGGAGTTCCATACTTTCCACTGGTGGTGTTGACTTGAAATGAAACGGCTTGTCAAGATAGTTGATACATTCCAGAATTTCAGCATCAAGCTCGCTATCAGCATGTTGGTGATGCAAGCTTCTAGTTTGTTCGTGGGAATCGTATCAGTATCCTGGATGATACTATCAACAACATCAATTCTGAAACATTCTTCCTCCTTTTCATCGCTCGGGAATTTCATGGCTTTGAAAACATTAAAGGTAACTTCTTGGTCTTGAACTTTCATGGTTAGTTCTCCTTTTTGAACATCAATCACAGTTCGTCCTGTCGTCAATAATGGTCTCTCAAGAATGATAGGCACATCTTTGTCTTCTTCCATGTCAAGGATGATAAAATCTGATGAGAGAATGAGTTTGTTAACTTTAACCAGCACATCTTCAACGACTTCTCTCGAAAATGCGAGCGTTTGATCAGCAAGTTGTAGTGAAACTGAGGTAGGCATTGCTTCTCCAATTTGTAGTTTCATGTAAATAGAAAAAGGCATCAAGTTAACACTAGCACCTAAATCACATAAAGCCTTACCGATATAATGTTCTCCAATGGTGCATGGAACTGTGAAACTGCCAGGATCTTTCAACTTCAGGGGAAGTTTCCTCTGAATGATGGCGCTGCATTCTTCTGTCAATGTTACTGTCTCGTAATCTCCCAATCTCCGTTTTCGTGAAAGAATATCTTTCATGAATTTGACATAACTGGACATTTCTTCCGAGGCTTCTGCGAATGGGATGTTGATGTGCAGCTTTTTGAACACCTCCAGGAATTGAGCAAACTGCTTATCTAGTTTTTTTTTTTGAAGATGCTGTGGAAAAGGTGGAGGTGGAGGGATCTTTTTTTTTCCTTTGCTACTTTTTCCTCCATCTGTGGAACTGCATCTTTTGGAACTTCCTTTATTGTTGCCTTGATTCCAACATCTTTGTTAATTTCAGTACCGCTTTTCAAAGTAATGGCTTGACCTTGCTCCTTCCCTCGATTCCTTGGATTTGATTCTGTGTTGCTGGGAAGATTTCCTGGCGGTCTGTAACACTGGGCATTGGCCAGTTGTCTAATTTGATTCTCCAGTGCTTTGATAGAAGCTGATTGGCTTTGATTGAATGTTGTTTGGGCTTGAAACATAGCATCGTATTTTGCTTCTTGCTTTTTGAACTTCTATGCAAACCATTCTTTCATTTCTAGTTCTTTTTCGTACTCATGGCCTTTGTTCTGCTGGTGAAATCCAGGTGGTGGATTATTCTGCTATTGAAATCCAGATGGTGGATTGTTCTTTTGCCCTGAATTGTTGCTCCATGAAAAGTTGGGATGATTCCTCCACCCTGGGTTGTAGGTGTTGGAATATGGATTGTTCACATATCTGTTGAAATTGTTAACATAGTTCACCATTTCTTCTTGCTGAACTGGTTCTGGTGCTCCTCCATATGGTGAACTTGTGGTTCCACCATTAACCTTCATGTTAAGAGTTTCTAGATTTTTACAAATCATATCCAGCTTGCCATTTAGTGCTGTGTTGGCTCCAACTTCATAAATTCCTGTGATTATTTGGATCATGCTCCTTTCTGTTGGCCACAAAGAATTATTGTTGGTCATTTCTTCAATTAAGTCCCAGGCCTTATCTTCTCCTTTTTCCATTAGTGCTCCTCCAGCAGCAGCATCAATTGTGGTTCTCATTATTCCAGAAAGTCCATTGTAGAAGGTTTGGACTTGTAGCCACTTTGCAATTTCATGGTGAGGACATTTCCGAAGCAAATCCTTGAATCTTTCCCAAGCTTCGCAGAGGGATTCTGAATCTTGCTGCACGAAGGATGTGATGTCATTCCTCAACTTTGCAGTTCTGGCTGGTGGAAAGTATTTTGCAAGGAATTTGGTGGCTAGAGTGTTCCAAGTTGTGATGGAACCTGCTGATAGTGAATGTAGCCAAGATTTAGCTCTGTCTTTAAGGGAATATGGGAAAACCTACAGTCTCATAACTTCTTCAGCTGCCCGGTTGTAGTTGAAAGTACCGCTGATGAGTGGTAATTATATCATTATTTCCCACTCATTTGACCTAATATTTTGTATAGTTTATCGTGTTTTATGAACGTTTTGATGTGTTTTTATTTATTTTACAGATAAAAATAATATTGGGACTTAATGGAATCAACTCGGGGCTAAAATAATGAAATTCGGAGGAAAAATGGTCAAAAACGAAATTTTCTATACCCGTCACGAAATGCAGTCCTAAATTCTAATTTTGCACATGTTTCGTATTTTGGCCATAACATTTTCATCCGATATCCGATTGAGCGGATTGAAATTGAAGATTAAAGAAGACTTAAAGATTTACAACTTTGAAGATTTAAATATTTTTGAATTCCGAAGTTTGGAAGGCCGAAATTGATGAACAATCCGGTATATTTTGAGTAATTACTATAGTCATTTCCAAAATATAAAATAAAATTAATAAAAATAAAAATAAAAATTGTCAAACTTCCACCAAACATGCTTGCATGTTTGGTGCCATGTTTGATGCCTTGTTTGGTGCCATTTTTGGTGCCATGTTTGATGCCATGTTTGGTGGAGCAATTGGTGGAAGCCTTTAGGTTTTTCTATAAATACCAAGCCATTTCATTTGTAATTCTCATGTTTTCCTTAGGTTTTGGTAAGATATTTAAGGATTGCATCTTGTGTGTTTATTTTTAGTAATTTAATTTATGCATTTTTACTTTCAGTAATAGTAGTAATTTCTTTTCTTCTTCCTTTTTTTCTTTTATGTTCTGTAGTTAGATTTTCCGCTGGGGAATGGTGAAGCTTTTATTATTTTAGTTTAGATTAATCTCCCTTAATTATAATATAGAAATTATAATTCAAATTAAAAGGATTACCGCCTTAATGGCTGGTTTTATTTATTTGACATAAAATAACACCGCCTATATGGCCGGTATTTAGGTGACGGATAATTACCACATATATGGCTGGTTTATGGACAAATAATAATACCGCCTTTATGGCTGGTTGGACTTAATTAAAATTTGACTTAATGAGGAATACCACCTATATGGTCGGTCGGTAATATCACAGATAAATTATGTATTATAATAAATGAGATTTCTAAATTAGAAATAGTAAAAGTGGATCCCCAACCCCATCATTTTATTTTTATTCTAGGGACGTGATGAAACACAATATCCACACTTAATAATTGATTTTCTTTTTTATGGGTAATTCTTTAGTTTGTTTATTGAGTCTTAAGCTTAATGTTTTTTTGTTAATTGGCCATTAATAAGATTAATTTGGTAAACTTAAAATGAATTAGACATAGAGATTTTAGGTTTCAACCGTAGATTCAATAACTCATGATCTTCCATGAGGATAGATAACCCTTTAATAGATTTCTTTACAAGATAGACATATACCTGTCAGACGGGGGTAGCCACAATTGGAACTTGATCTTAATGAATCAAGGTAATTTGGTTGACATAGACATATGGTTCAATTGGGTTATATTGGGTATTTTCGTCTGACTATCGGCATAGGCTTTTGCATATTTTCGTGCTCCAGGTTAGCAAACTAATTTATTACACATATATAAGAGAATCAATTCATCTTTCTGATAATATTGTGTGGAGTCAAAACTCTAGATCTTTGAGTCTTTTCTTTTATTTTCCTTAGTATTTTCTTTTGAGTTTATTTTTTTTTTAATTATCAAATCCACATTCAACCAACCAAAAGCAATCAATTCCCTTCTCCCAATAATTAGATACCTGTAAATAGATAGTATCAATAATTAATAACAACAATAGGAATTAAGACCTCGTGGGATCGATATTTTATACAATTTGAACGATACGTGCGCTTGCGTTATACTCGTGTGAATGCACCGGTCAAGTTTTACGCGCCGTTGTCGGGGACTTATATTTCTTGAGTTATTAATTTTGAAGCTATCTAATTTACTTGTATCTAATTTTCTTTATTTTTATCTGTAATTTTTATTTCTTTCTTTTGTTTTCAGGTGGTTGAAAAATGGAACACTATTGGGAGATTGAGAGATTACGTGCTTTACAAGAAGATACACCCCACATCTGGGAGCAACAATCCAGTTTTCTGAGGCCTGTTGTCCAGTCCAGTAACTATCACTGGATGCTAGAACCAAGCAATACTGCATTTGCTCATGAGAACGAAATGGGGAGATGTGTAATATGTGATGGTAACCACCCGAGCGATCAATGCATATACTTTTCAGAGTGGCAGAATTATCAAAATCATTCAAGGTACGAAAAACCATCATATTTTCCATCTTATCCACCATCCACCTACGATATTCATCAACAATCAGAACCATTAGAGGAAGAACAATTGGTGGACATGCTCAAAGATTTATTCAAGAAACAATACGAAGAGTTGGATACAATACTTGAAACATTTCAGAATCAACTCAAAAGTATTCAGAGACAATCAGCATCCATTCAGAGGATGACAGATCAAATGAGACAATTAACAGAAAACCAGAGCTATGTACCTAAAGAAGCATTTTCAGATGACACTGATGAAGCCTTCGAGTATCAATCATTTCTCAATGACACTTTAACAAAGGAGGAGGCTGAGCAGTATCAATAACCAGAGGTATTAGTTCAGGAGCCCAAACAATCAAAGTCTCTATTTGACTTTTTTTATTCAGATTCCGACTCTGATGAAGAAGTTGAGTTGTTTTTACCAACTGCGCCAACAATTGAGGATGGAATTCTGTATCCTCAAAATGAAGATCTTGGAGCGTCCATTGCAAAAATATTTGAAGAAAATCTACCTGAGCCACTCAGATCAGAGGATGAAGACCTAATGTCAGAAACATCTTTGCATCCTCAGGCAGACACTTATGGAGCATGCATTTCACAGATGATAGATGAAGAATTGAATGCGGAAATCCTAAAATACATCTGTGAAGAAAAGGTGGAGCAAGAAGCAAAGTAAATGGAGGAGCAAATGTCTGACCTTATTGAAGATCCAGTGCATTCAAGAGAAACATCACTGTTTTGGGGAGTACAAATCAAAGACATCACCCAGAAGCTTGACAGAATGGAACTTCCATTCCAAGTCAAGCACCATACGAGACCTCTTGATTCTCTTTCTTTCTTTTCAGGAACTGCAGGAGCAACAAAGAATAAAAAGGTGGCACAAGCACTGAATGAGACAAAACTCTTTTTGCAACCTTACCGTTGGAAGAGACCCTTCAAAAGCAACGCTCATGGGATTGTCTTTAATCGTAATCTAAAACGACTCTCAAACCTCCTTGACTGATAGATTTCAGTCACGTCTGGCTGAAGACGGAAAATTTAGCGCTAGCAGGGAGGCAACCCATGCAATTTTGTTATAATTTCTATTTTCATATTTTGTGTATACATGTTGTAGAGTTTTTTTTTTTAATTTTGTGTGTTATTTTTGTAGGGAAAGGCACAAACGGAGCATTTTAAGACAGAAAGAAAGGTGTTTGGCAAATGCAAAGATGAGAGCTAATTCATGAGTGATGGCTGAGTAAGGAATGAATTATTGAGACGCATCCTGATGAATTTGTACTAAGCGAATGGCGTATTGCGTACACAATTATGTTGCCTTAATAATTACTTTGATTTGCTTTTCTTTTATTTTCGCCGACAAGATCTAAATTTTTTGACTTTTCACGATTTATTTTAACGTTCATCTAATAATTGTCATTTGTCAAGTACTAGTGCTACTATTACTCATCAATTTTCAGGTTCTATAAATTCAGCTCTATATTTCTCTCTTCGACACATCCAGATATACATCTAAATAAGAGAGAGAAAATGGAAGCAACTTGACAGCAGAGATTCAAGCGAATTTGTATTTTCTGTGGATCCAACTCTGGTAAGAACCAGAATTCATTGAGGCTGCAAAGGATTTGGGGAGAGTCATAGCACAACGAAATATGCACCTAGTATATGGCGGTGGCAATCTTGGATTAATGGGAAGCATTTCAAAAGCCGTTCAGGAAGGTGGCGGACATGTTTTGGGAATCATCCCAAAACCTTTGGCGGACGAATAATTAATTGGACCAACGAATGCAGATGAACACATCGTATCAACTAAGAGATATGAGTCCGTCATCAAATCAGTACAAGATATTTTCCTGACTATAACAAAGGCCGAGGAATTAATTGACCAAATCCTAACCTTTGAACCAAAAATCGACCCTATTCTTTCCAAGTTGAACTGGTCAGATAGCGATCGTGATAAGAAGCGTAAATTGGACATAGATCTTAATCGGTAATTTTTCGTAGATTTTCAGCTAACCAGGTACGACCTTCTTAACTCTCCTTCTACTGTTTAAGACATTGGGGATAATGTCTCATTTAGGTTTGGGGGAGGGGAATAGTTAATTTATATCTTGTTTTCTTATTTTTAGTCCTAAATTTTTTCGAAAAATACAAAAAAATTGAAAAATTTTCAAAAATTAAAAAAATATTTTGCGTTTTTGTGTTTTTATTTTGACTAAAAATGTGAAATTGGTGAGAAATAGATGTGTAAGGAGTTTCCACTCCTGATACATATTTCCACCAATTTTCGAAACAAGTTAATTTTTGTTTATTTCCTTTTAAATTATTTAATTTGTGAATTCTCCATAAAACTGACTAAAATGAATCTCCATATGCTCAGTTGGCAGGTATTATCAATATGCATAGTAACACATGGACATGAGTTGTACTTGAAAAGTTTGTAATATTAAGTGCTCTAGTTTAATTGGATGAAGCATTTATAAATGGCAATGGAGTAAAAAGAAAAGAAAAGAAAAAATAGAAAAAAATAGAAAAAATGAAAAAAAAAACATATGAGATCCGAGTTATTAAGTCTGTTGGGGTGTTTTAACACCTAGTGCCATAAAACCAACTGGTTTGGGTGTCATTGGCCCAAAGCTCTCTACATGGATCGAAGAAGTTGCAAATATATATATATATATATCTGAAGTCTGAGTAATTAAGTCTGTAGGGGTCTTAACACCTGGTGCCCTAAAGCCATCTGGTTTGGGAGCCACCGACCCAAAGCTCGCTACATAGACAGAAGATGTTGTATATAAATAAAAAAATAAAATCAGAAAATCAAAGAAAAACTCTGAAAAATTATTCCATTGCTACAAAAAGGTGTGAATTCTGATAAAACTTTAGGATAAAAATATTACTCTCTTATCAACTACACTTGTGACTGTTGTGCGCAAAAATGAATTGATTAATATTGTGTTGGCTGTGTATATGGAGAATGGTAATTATAATCGGAGAATTTACTTATTTGGTAATTTAGAAAGAAACAAAACAACTGGTAACTTGGAGTATAAGTTTCACTTGATTAGTCACTAATTTCTTTATTCTCTTTTCTCTTGTCTTTTTACTTTTGTGTGCATTAGTTTTACTATCTTTTTTACTTTTATCAAACATTTGTGGGTATCGTTACTGTAAGCCCTCGCGAGACTACAACTCGTCCACTAGGGACACCTAGGGGTTTAAAGGCTTGTTGCATATGCTAAATACAACCGTGATCCCTACGAAAGTGGCTTAGCTTAACTTTATTTTAAAAATTTTTATGTTATGTTATTTTATGTTTTGCTCAAGGACTAGCAAAATGTTAGGTTTGGGGCTGTGATGAGTGGTAATTATATCACTATTTCCCACTCATTTGACCTAATATTTTGTATAGTTTCTCAAGTTTTATGAACGTTTTGATGTGTTTTTATTTATTTTACAGATAAAAATAATATTGGACTTAATGGAATCAACTCGGGGCTAAAACGATGAAATTCGGAGGAAAAATGGTAAAAAATGAAATTTTACTTTACGCGTCACGAAATGCAGTCCTAAATTTCAATTTTGCGCATGTTTCGTATTTTGGCAATAACTTTTTCATCCAATATCCGATTGAGCTGATTCAAATAGAAGATTAAAGAAGACTCAAGGATATACAACTTTGAAGATTTAAATATTTTCGAATTCTGAAGTTTGGAAGGCCGAAATTGATGAACAATCCGGTATAATTTGAGTAATTACAATAGTCATTTCCAAAAAAAAATTAATAAAAAAAATAAAAATTGTCAAACTTCCACTAAACATGCTTGCATGTTTGGTGCCATGTTTGATGCCATGTTTGTGTTGGGTTTTCTAGGTCATCCAAGATCTATTTAAGCAAGAAACAAACTGAATACATATAAGAAGTATGGCGGAATCATACTTACAAAGATCGGATGTGAGAAGCTTTGAACACAAAAATTCTTCATGGATGTCCTCCTAGGTTCAGCCATGCTCCTCTTTTATGCTCCATGGATGATCTCAAGCTCCAAGCTTTGTGTGTAATTCCATGCTCAAGGGTTTGTTTCCCTATCACCTTGGATAACTCTTTTGAGTGCTAGCTCTTGGTGATTTTTGCCATAAAATTCACCATCTTCATCCTTAAATATTCGGCCATGGAAGAAGATTTGAGAGAAGAAAAATGGCCAAAGGCCGTGAGGTTAGAGGAGGGAGAGAAGTGTGATGATGTTGTGTATTTTTTTTTCTAAAAACAAAAAAACAATTACCAAATTCAAAATTTAGTACAAGACTTTTAAAGTCTTCCAACCACTTCCATCAACTATTCACATCACTCAATGAACATTGAGCAGATGTCAATCACCAAAAGGTGATGAGACTTCCATCACTTGAGTGACTAATGATGTGACGCGTGATGTGACTTGTGGGCCTCGCTTGATTCGAAATACGAGTGGGCCCGCAAATACTCCCGGGCTCAGGTTTGTTAATTCCGAATTAACGAATTTTCCGTTGCGACGTAATTAAATCAAATTTAATTAAATAATTATGCCTAGCAATTACTATTCACGTCGCAAGCGAATTAATTCTAAATTAACTCGTTTGCCAGAATTAAAATCTAATTTTAATTCCGCGTCGAAATCCAATCTCGTTTTATATATCGAATATATTATTTTATCGATTAATTCCAAATTAATCGTTATCTCTCTTTAAATAGTATTTTATCCCAGATAAAATATCTCCGTAATTAATCCTAGATTAACTTTCTCTCTCATCTAATTAATCCCAGATTAATAATGTGCGAGTCATACGTCATCGGTGAATCTTCGGGAAGCAACCCAAAAGATCCCTGGATATATTGGCAGTAAATCCGGTTATCGGAATATCCCACGTTCTTACCGATTTACAAGACATGGTTGGCTTCTAGCAAAGCATCGTGCCTACCCAATTCTCCAGAAATATTCTTAAAGGAATATTATAATCTTTGTCAGGCGTAGTATACGTAGTATTGTATATATAGATCCAGTCGGATGTCGCATGCTAGGCCTGGGGTTGGAATTGTGTCTGCCCCGTACGAAGCACATATCGGATCTCTGGTAACTAGTCTATGTAATCGGATAACTATGACCTTGTCATATTATCCCGATAGCTGCAGCATAAAAGAGCACCAGTTCTGTATCCTACGTGATCATCATCTCTAATATGACTGAAGTGATACTTCCATCTTGACATCACACCCAATACATTACGATTCTCAGTATACCCAGAAGAGGCGTACATAGAACCTGTTAAAGACCTGGACGACCAAAACCAAAACATATTAATTGTCACAAGTATTAGCGGTGCAAGTCTCAGGTTAAGACCAAATACACCTACCCTGAAGCGAATTCCCATAGACACATAGACATACTACCAATGGGATTCCGCGGGGTCTATCCAGATGACCGGTGCTTTCACACGAGTATAACACAAGCGCACGTATCGTTCAAGTAGTATAAAAATATCGATCCCACGATGACTTAATTCTTACTATTGTTATTAATTGTTGATACTATTTATTTACAAGTATCTAATCAGAGGGAGAAGGGAATGATTGTTTTTGATTGGTTGGTTGAATATGGATTTGCTTAAATAAACTAAAATAAAGACACAAAAGAAAAAGACACAAAAGAAAATACTAAAGAAAATAGAAGAACAGACTCAAAGATCTAGGGTGGTGACTCCACACAATATTATTAAAAAGATGAATTGATTCTCTTATTTATGTGTACTAATTCAGTTTGCTAACCTAAAACACGAAAATATGTAAAAGCCTCTTCCGATGGTCAGACGCAAATACCCAGTATAACCCAATTGAACCATATTCCAATGTCAACCACATTAACCTGGATTCATTAAGTTCAAGTTCCAATTATGGCTACCCACACCTGACAGGTATATTTCTATCCTGTAAGGAAATCTATTAAAGGGTTATCTATCCTCAAGGAAGATCGTGAGTTATTAAGTCTAAGGCTGAAACCTAAAATCCCTATGTCTAGTTCATTTTAGATTTACCACATCAATCCTATTGGTGATCAGGCAACATGAAGCATTAAGACTAAGACTTAATAAACAACCTAAAGAATTATCCATAAAAAGAAAAATCAATTATTAAGTGTGGATATTGTGTTTTATCACTTCCCTAGAATAAAAATAAAATGCTGGGGTTGGGGATCCACCTTTACTATTTATAATTTAGAAATCTCCCTTACTATAATATATAATTTAACGGTGATCGCCAACCAGCCATGTAGGCGGTATTCCTTATTAAGTCAGATTTAAATGAAGTCCAACCAGCCATAAAGGCGGTATTATTATTTGTTCATAAACCAGCCATATTGGCGGTAATTATCTGTCACCTAAAGACCAGCCATATAGGCGGTGCCACATTATGCCAAATAAATAAAAACAGCCATTAAGGCGGTAATTCCTTTTAGTGAATAATAAATTTTATATTATAATAAAGGGAGATTAATCTAAATTAAAATATTAAAAGCTTCACCCTTCCCCCAGCGGAAATTTAACTACTAAACATAAAAAGAAAGGAGAAGAAGAAGAGAACTACTGCTACTACTGAAAATAAAAATGCATAAATTAAATACTTAAAATAAATACAAACAAGATGCAATCCTTAAATTCCTTACAAAAACCTATGGAAAGCATGAGAATTACAAATGAAATGGCTTGGTATTTATAGAAAAACCTAAAGGCTTCAACCAATTTCTCCACCAATTGCTCCACAAATTGCTCCACCAAACACTCCACCAAACATGCCACAAGACATGGCACCAAACATGGCACCAAAAATGGCATCAAACATGGCACCAAACATGCAAGCATGTTTGGTGGAAATTTGACAATTTTTATATTTTTATTTTAATAATTTTATTTTATATTTTGTAAGTGACTATAGTAGATACACAAAATATACTGTATTTTTCATCAATTTCGGCCATGAAAACTTCAGAATTAGAAATTATTTTGACTTTCAAAGTTATAGAACTTCGAGTCTTCTTTAATCTGCAACTTGAATCAGCTCAATCAGATATCGGACGAAAACGTTATGGCCAAAATACGAACCTTACGCAAAACTGACAATTTTGACTGCACTTCGTGACGCCTCTAGAAGAATTTCGTTTTTGACATTTTTCATCCGAATTTCATCGTTTTAGCCCCGAGTTAATTCTATTAAGTCGAAATATTATTTTTATCTGCAAAATAAACAAAAACACATCAAAATGTTCATAAAACTCGAGAAACTAAACAAAATATTAGGTTAAATGAGTGAGAAATAGTTATATAATTACCACTCATCACACCCCCAAACCTAACATTTTGCTAGTCCTCGAGCAAAACACAAAATAAAATAACATAAAATTAAAATCAAGCTAAGCCACTTTCATAAGGATCACGGTTGCATTTAGCGTATGCAACAAGCCTTTAAACCCCTAGGTGTCCCTAGTGGACGAGTTGTAGTCTCGTGAGGGCTTACAGCAACGATACCCACAAACGTTTTACAAAAGTAAAAAGTTAGTTAAAACTAATGCACACAAAAGCAAAAAGACAAGAGAAAAGAGAATAAAGAAGTTAGTGACTAATCAGGTGAAACTTTTACTCCAAGTTACTAGTTGTTTTGTTTCTTTTTAAATTACCGAATAAGTAAATTCTCCGATTATAATTACCATTCTCCATATACACAGCCAACAAAATATTAATCAATTCATTTTTGCCCACAACAGTCACAAGTGTATTTGATAATAGGGTAATACTTTTGTCCTAAAGTTCTATCAGATTTCACACCTTTTGTAGCAATGGAATAATTTTTCTGATTTTTCTGATTTTTTTCTTTTTTTTTTATTTTATTTTTATTTATATACAATATCTTTCGTCTATGTAGCGAGCTTTGGGTCGGTGGCTCCCAAACCAGTTGGCTTTAGGGCACCAGGTGTTAAGACACCCCTACGGACTTAGTTACCTAGACTTCAGATATATATATATATATATATATATATATATATATATATATTTGTAGCATCTTTGATCCATGTAACGAGCTTTGGGCCAGTGACTCCCAGACCAGTTGGTTTTAGGGCACTAAGTGTTAAAACACCCTTACAGACTTAATAACCCGGATCTCAGATACTTTATTTTTGTACATCAGATTTTTTTTTTTTTTTACTCCATTGTCATTTATAGATACTTCCTCCAATTAAACTAGAGCACTGAATATTACAAACTTTTCAAATACAACTCGTGTCCGTATGTTACTATGCATGTTGATAATACCTGCCAACCGAGTATATGAAGATCCATTTTAGTCCGTTTTATGGAGAATTCACAAATTAAATAATTTAAAAGGAAATAAACAAAAATTAACTTGTTTCGAAAATGGGTTGAAATACATATCAATAGTGGGAACTCCTTACACAGCTATTTCTCACCAATTTCACATTTTTAGTCAAAATAAAAACAACATAAAAAATGCAAATTTTTTTTGTAATTTTTGAAAATTTTTCAATTTTTTGTATTTTTCGAAAAATTTTGGACTAAAAATAAAAACAACACATAAACTAAAAACAAGATATTAATCAACTAATTCCCTCCCCCAAACTTAAATGAGACATTGTCCCCAATGTTTTAAACGGTAAAAGAAGAGTTTAGAAGGTAGTTGTAGGCACTGCATTTTTTCATATTAGTCCCTATGATGAGTCTCATTTGGAGGCACTACCTTTTAAGTCACGGAAGTCACGAGAAACGGACGTCGGAAGAGGAAATTCATAATAAACAAGGTTCACTGTTTTCGTTCGTGCTGCGTTCATTAATACGTTCGAACTCCAAACAGATTGCGGGGATTCGTGCCACGTTCGCTGAGGCGTTCGAACGGTGTCGGTAATTCTGGTTTTGCTGCAAGCCTCACATTAAGCCCATTTCGCCCAAACCTGGCCCAAACGCCCAAGCCCACTTAAAACACATATTTAACACATGGTGAAATCAAAACAAATCTAAAAATCACATACCAAATTAAATAAAACAAATAAAATCTAAATAAACACCTACCAAAATAATAAAATACTTACACAAATTAAAGAAATTACATGCCTAATTAAAATCTATCCTAACCAATTAAAGACAATCATATCTTTGACTTCCTAATCTAATAAGATAATTACCAATCTAAAATATTGTATCCCTAAACCAAACCAAATCAAATTCATTGCTTTCCTTGTCCAACACCAAATCAAATCCTAAATTGAATGCCAAATCCCTTCCTTGTGAGACAAGGTGAAGTCCTAACCCTTTGCCTATAAAAAGAACCATTCACCAACCTTCTCAACCTAGTCCCTAGCTCATACGGAAACACACAGAAACATTACAGGAAGAACACACCCAAAAACAGTAAACAAAGAAATAAAGAGGAAACGGCAGCGAAACCACAAGGAAACAGTAGCAAAAGATGGAGAACGACGACTCAAAACAGTGAGACAACAAACGGGAACAGTGAACCAGTGAACCGGGAGAGTTGCGGAGCATCCACCCTTCCGACAATCGTGTACCGTACATCCGAGAGGTGATTTAAAAGGTTAGACCTGAGGGCACCTTTTCATTAGTTTATATTCGTTTTTTTTTTATTATTGAATTCTATTCGCATGAGAGTCGTTTATGGATGCATGTTGTGGCTTGAATGAAATGGAAGAGTGTCGTCTCTTGTGGTATATAGGATGGAAACCCAGACGTAAATTCTGTAGCCGAATCCGAATGGACGGTAGTGCAGTCTGTACTTGGGACACAACTCCACATACCACTTGAGTAAACGACACCTTCTCTTATTTTGTGTTGCTTTGGTTTATTTATTTCTCGTCATTTAAATTATGTATGTTGCTTATTCCCATATGATACGATCGAGTGCATGGGCTTAGTAAGTGCGATGAAAGGTCCCCTAAATGGAAGGGTTAAAATCCTTCACCACGATGCTCTGCCGCACCGATTGACGTGTGTTCGGTTGAATGCGAGATACGTTCAATCGAGCATACTTAGTTTGATATGATTGTCTTTGTTTTTGTATACATGATTCAACCGAGCGCATGGGCTTAGTAAGTGTGATGTGAGATCCCCTATGGGGAGAGACTAAAGCCCTTTACCACGATGCTTTGCTGTGCCGGTTGATGTGTGTTCGGTTGGATACAAGATACGTTCAATCGGGCACACTTTGTTTAATATTATTATTTTTAATTCTTTGTATGCATGATTCAGTCGAGCGCATGGGCTTAGTATGTTGGTCTAAAGGTCCTCTCTTTGAGAGATCAATAGCCCCAAAAGGCCACCTTTACGGCAGTACTTCGCCGCGCCCCTTTATTTTGTTGTTTATGTATTGCGTCCCATTTCATGCATCAGGTCTGTTCCCGTTCGAACGCGTTTACGAACGCAACTCGAACGTGCATGCATTTTTGCCTTATCATGCATCAGGTCTCATTTCCGTTCGAACACGTTCATGAACGCCATACGAACGTGAGCATTCTGTTTCATTTCCGTTCGAACGCGTTATCAAACGCCATACGAACGCGAGCATTCTGTTTCATTCCCGTTCGAACGCGTTATCAAACGCCATGTGAACGCGAACCTTCTGTTTACCGTTCGAACGCGTTTACGAACGCTACACGAACGCACACCCATTGAACTGAGTCTCTTCATTAGATTTCATGCATAGTTTTCCTAGTAGCTATCTCCACATGTATGAATACAAATATGTCAATGTATTACAATTCATATGCTTATATCACGATAACATTTGAGTATTATTTCTTGCGGTATATCGGATGGAACCCAGACGTAAATTCTGTAGCCGATTCCGAATGGACGGTAGTGCGGTCTGTACTTGGGATATAATTCCACGTACCACTTGGAAAAATGCCCATATGTGTGCTTGTATGGTTAATATGTATGCTTGTGTTTTCTTGAATGTAATATGCCAATGAAGTTGTATGTTCGTTGCTACTTTGATATATTTTAAGCATGCACTGTTAGATGTGAGATATATGTGAAATGTGTGCATAAGTTTTATTTTGTATATGGGAATTTAGAAGCATGATCTCCTTGGAAATAAGTGTTACTTAAGCCTAATTGAATTATTACATAAATCCTTTTATTACAAGTGACATAAGTAAGGGACCATTCCGAACCCAACGGTTTGAGGTCTTCCCTTACGAGGGGTGAGTGCGGCCTTAAATCTTTGTCCCGGTTCACACCAGGTGGCGACTCCATGTTATTTCATACTTCCCAACTAGGCCGCGAGCCTAGAAATGGCGTCGCCCAGGTTCTGTTGTCCACAGTCTGGCGACTCCACTGGGGATCAGAGAATTGGCCCCGAAATATTGTCTTTTGTAATGTTTGGATTTATGTTTTAATTGACCATGTCTGTAGTGGATAAGTGGGGGTTTAATCAAAGGCACTTTGAGGCTAGGTAATGGTTTGGTGTTCTCCTTCACTCACTACCTTTCTAGATGGAAAAGCTGTGAGGACACCTATATGCCCATCTACTCGTAGCCTTTTGTGATGGACTAATTTGGAGGACTCGTTGTTTATTCCTGACACTAAGCGATAAGAGCCTAAGAGGCTTGGGTATTTAAGTGAGCCTCGCTCCACCTTCCCTCTGGGGAATCTACAACGGGAAATCCATTTGACAGTCCGTCACACACCATAGATCATTGGCCCGTACCTTAGTGTATAAAAAGGGGTGCGCTCACTTGGTCGCTCGAACCCTTGAGTGGGGAGACCTAGTTGTGGGCCATCCTTCGCCGGTGAGAGCCTTTGTCCATACTCTTGCAAATCCACCCATAGACCGGTTTGTATGGTTGAAGTAACAATTATTTCCTTGAGTATGTGCTTATGGACCATCCTCATTTGGATGCAGTTGGACAATTGTCAGAAATGCGGGCTTGCTGGGCCATTTAAACTGGGGCAAGTTCGTACTGTATGACTATTAGGCCCAAAGCTTCTGAAATGTTGATGGGCCATTATGTAAAAATTGTTATGTTATGTTTGCATTATCTCTCTTCTATGCTTTTGTTTGGGAACATCATCGTTTGGATCCATTTGGACCATTTGTCATGAGATATGGGCTTGTTGGGCCATTTAAACTGGGACAAGAACGTATTTTATGACGATTGGGCCGAATGCTTCTAAGTGTTGATGAGCCACCTTGTGCTTGTGTTCGAAATGTTACCATTTGGATTTAGTTGGGCTCCTTGCCATGAGACGTGAACTTGTTGGGCCATTTAAACTGGGATGAGTTCACTCTTATGACAGTTAGCCCAAAAACTTCTAAAATGATAATGAGCTGATTTGTTTGGAGATTTTAGTTGATTCAATATGTTATATACGTTACATGCATCTCATGCACATCATGCATACATGCATCATGTTAACCCTTGTGTTCTAGAAGCCATCATAGATTCCCGTTGGGTTAGGGAAAAGGGAAGACTCACCAGAATACTGGGAACAGACATGAGTGAATCAAATATTGAAGTGTCCCGTATGGATAAGTTGGAAAACGGTCTCGCCAAGGTCACTGAACAAATGCAAGCCTTGACTACTGCCATGACAAATATGGCCGTGCCCCGTGCTGGGGGAAATTCTGAAAATGTGAGGCGCGAGGAGCCTCCGAATGGGTTGATGGGTGATATCCCCACTTTTGATGATGACATGAAGGAGTATGCAACAGGCAGAGTGATTGGGTCTCAGTAAGAATTTCAAAAGCTTCGGGATCAGGTTGAAATAGTTACCTGCAAAATGAGGGGTAAACATGAAGAGTTGTTAGATTATGAGGCAATGACCTTCAGAGAACAGCTGCCAGCTCAGTTTAAAATGCCCGACATGGCCAAGTTTAATGGGAATGGAGACCCGAGAGTCCATCTGCAGCAATATGTCTCAGTCATGAGTTCAGTGGGCCTATCACAGCACCAAGTCCAAAAGATGTTTGGGATGTCACTCGAGGGGGCACCTGTGGTTTGGTATCATAGCCTTGAGAAGAAGGTTAAGGAAGATTGGAGGGAACTAGCTGATGCTTTTCTGAAGCAGTATGTCACAGACTTAGAAATTGACTTGTCACTCCGTGATTTGGAGAACACTAAGCAGAAGCCAGAGGAAAGTTTCAAAGAGTATGTGGATCGCTGGAGAAGCCAGCTTTTGAAAATACAGACTCGGCCTTCAGAGAAAGACCAAATTAAAATGATTATCAAGGGCACCAAGCCCTCTATTTATGGTAAGCTGAGAAGGATGACTTCGATGATTTCTGATTTTCGACAGTTGAGGGAAACTGTCATGGATATTGAGGAAGAGGAGGCTGAAAAAAGAAATTTTTATGGCCAGAATAAAAGAACTTTTGGGGGGCCTTCTGAGACAAAGCCCGCCACTGCCGAAGTCACTGCCATCAGAAACAGGCAATTCTCCAACCTTGGTAGACCTTTGTCGGAGGTATTTGAAAAGTTACAGGGACAAGGAATCTTGAAACCCTTGGAAGGCAAGCCACTTCCACACCCCCCACCACCACATATAAATGTGAACCTTTATTGTCACTTCCACCAGCTACATGGCCATGACACCGACAACTGCACCCGCCTCAGGCATGAAATTCAAGATCCCATAGATTCCCATAAAATACCCAACCCATGAAAAGAAACCCTCAACCGCCAAGCTTCTTACATGGATGACAGTGAAGAACCATAGGCCGAGGAATAAGGCAGTGTTGCGGATGATGGGGATGTTCCTCCTAGTCTATTTGATCCAGTTTTTTTTAAAAGACATTAATTTTGTTACTTGTTCGAACTCTTTTCCTCAACAATAATAAAGACGTTCATTTCGCTGAAATTCTTCTGCAATATGAGTATATTTTAGAAAAGTATTCAACCGAGGTACTATGGAATCCCGTGATGAACACAGGGAACCCTCGAAATAAGCAAACAGAAAAGATAAGATAGACATTCAGAAATTGGGAAATAGAGCCAGTGAAGATGCCAGACTTGGAAGGGAATTAGTTCACCGAGCCAATTAAACGTAGACAGATTAAAGCAGTAGCTTGCCTGAGGAAAAGAAGACTAAGCAGTCATCAAGAGAATTGACGGAAGACCTAACCCGACGGGATAAGAACATTCATACATGCATACAGGTAACACATTTTGCATCATTTCGTGTTTGTTCTGTTTTGTATTCACAGGTTTTGAAGAAGAAAAGGAAAAGTGGCAAAGACAAGCCAAACAGAAGCAGAAGCAGCAGTAACAGTACAATGTCAGCAGTCTTCAGGAATGAATCACATGGGTGAAGCCCATATCAGTATTAGTCTGGGGTGAGGCCCATATCAGTAGCAGTTAGGGCCGAGGCCCACATCATCATCATCATCAGTTTCGGGAATAAGTCTCAGGGTTGAGGCCCATATCAGCAGATTCGGGAATGAATCCCAGGGGCTGGGCCACCTTATCAGAATTTTGGAATGAATCCAGGGAATGAATCCCAAGGCTGAGGCCCGCATCATCAGATTTTGGAATGAATCTCAGGGCCGAGGCCCACATCAGCATCAGTTTAGGGCGAGGCCCACATCTGCATCAGTTTAGGGCAAGGCCCGTATTAGCATCAGTATCAGTCTTGCCGGATATGGCACTATGGGGGCGAGGCCCACATCTTTATCAGTATCAGTCCTACCGAGAATGGCACTCCGAGAATGGAGATATAGTTCGGGAATGGACAGTCCGAGAATGGACAGCTCGAGAATGAGCACGCCGAGAATGGCAATCCAAGAATGGAACACAGTTCAATGATGAACAGGCCGAGAATGGCACTCCAATAATGGAAGCATAGTTCGAGAATGAACACCTTACAGCACAGTTCGGGAATGGACCACCTTACAGTAACGGTTCGGGAATGGACCACCCCACAATAACGGTTCGGGAATGGACCACCTCACAGTAACGGTTCAGGAATAGACCACCTCATAGTAACGGTTCAGGAATGGACCACCTTACAGTAACGGTTCGGGAATGGACCACCCCACAATAACGGTTCAGGAATGGACCACCTCACAGTAACGGTTCAGGAATGGACCACCTCATAGTAACGGTTCAGTAATGGACCACCTCACAGTAACGGTTCGGGAATGGACCACCTCACAGTAACGGTTCGGGAATGGACCACCTCACAGTAACGGTTCGGGAATGGACCACATCAAAGCACGGTTCGGGAATGAACCAGGGGTCGTAGCACCTCACCATCCAAATCAACTCCACTCAACACATGGTAAGTCAAGTGGCAACTGGCGAGCCAGGTAAGTGAAAATGCATTGCATAACTTTGATATGATTGTCACTGTTACACATTACACAAGTCCCATCAAAGTGAGGGCGACTGTAGGCACTGTATTTTTGCATAGTGGTCCCTATGATGAGTCTCATTTGGAGGCACTACCTTTTAAGTCACGGAAGTCACGAGAAACGGACGTCGGAAGAGGAAATTCATAATAAACAAGGTTCACTGTTTTCGTTCGTGCTGCGTTCGTTAATACGTTCGAACTCCAAACAGATTACGGGCGTTCGTGCCACGTTCGCTGAGGCGTTCGAACGGTGTCGGTAATTCTGGTTTTGCTGCAAGCCTCACATTAAGCCCATTTCGCCCAAACCTTGGCCCACACGCCCAAGCACACTTAAAACACATATTTAACACATGGTGAAATCAAAACAAATCTAAAAATCACATACCAAATTAAATAAAACAAATAAAATCTAAATAAACACCTACCAAAATAATAAAATACTTACACAAATTAAAGAAACTGCATGCCTAATTAAAATCTATCCTAACCAATTAAAGCCAATCATATCTTTGACTTCCTAATCTAATAAGATAATTACCAATCTAAAATATTGTATCCCTAAACCAAACTAAATCAAATCCCTTGCTTTCCTTGTCCAACACCAAATCAAATCCTAAATTGAATGCCAAATCCCTTCCTTGTGAGACAAGGTGAAGTCCTAACCCTTTGCCTATAAAAATAACCCTTCACCAACCTTCTCAACCCTAGTCCCTAGCTCATACTGAAACACACAGAAAAATTACAGGAAGAACACACCCAAAAACAGTAAACAAAGAAATAAAGAGGAAACGGCAGCGAAACCACAAGGAAACAGTAGCAAAAGACGGAAAACGACGACTCAAAACAGTGAGACAACGAACGGGAAAAATGAACCAGTGAACCGGGAAAGTTACGGAGCATCCACTCTTCCGACAATCGTGTACCGTACATCCGAGAGGTGATTTAAAAGGTTATACCTGAGGGCACATTTTCATTAGTTTATATTCGTTTTTTTTATTATTGAATTCTATTCGCATGAGAGTCGTTTATGGATGCATGTTGTGGCTTGAATGAAATGGAAAAGTGTCGTCTCTTGTGGTATATAGGATGGAAACCCAGACGTAAATTCCGTAGCCGAATCCGAATGGACGGTAGTGCGGTCTGTACTTGGGACACAACTCCACGTACCACTTGAGTAAACGGCACCTTCTCTTGTTTTGTGTTGCTTTGGTTTATTTATTTCTCGTCATTTAAATTCTGTATGTTGCTTATTCCCATATGATACGATTGAGTGCATGGGCTTAGTAAGTGTGATGAAAGGTCCCCTAATTGGAAGGGTTAAAATCTTTCACCACGATGCTCTGCCGCACCGATTGACGTGTGTTCGGTTGAATGCGAGATACGTTCAATCGAGCATACTTAGTTTGATATGATTGTCTTTGTTTTTGTATACATGATTCAACCGAGCGCATGGGCTTAGTAAGTGTGATGTGAGATCCCCTATGGGGAGGGACTAAAGCCCTTTACCACGATGCTTTGCCGTGCCGGTTGATGTGTGTTCGGTTGGATACAAGATACGTTCAATCGGGCACACTTTGTTTAATATTATTACTTTTAATTCTTTGTATGGATGATTCAGTCGAGCGCATGGGCTTAGTATGTTGGTCTAAAGGTCCTCTCTTTGAGAGATCAAGATCCCCAAAAGGCCACATTTACGGCAGTACTTCGCCGCGCCCCTTTATTTTGTTGTTTATGTATTGCGTCCCATTTCATGCATTAGGTCTGTTCCCGTTCGAACGCGTTTACGAATGCAACTCGAACGCGCATGCATTTTTGCCTTATCATGCATCAGGTCTCATTTCCGTTCGAACGCGTTCATGAACGCCATACGAACGTGAGCATTCTGTTTCATTTCCGTTCGAACGTGTTATCAAACGCCATACAAACGCGAGCATTCTGTTTCATTCCCGTTCGAACGTGTTATCAAACGCCATGCGAACGCGAACCTTCTGTTTACCGTTCGAATGCATTTACGAACGCTACACGAATGCACACCCACTGAACTGAGTCCTCTTCATTAGATTTCATGCATAGTTTTCCTAGTAGCTATCTCCACATGTATTAATACAAATATGTCAATGTATTACAATTCATATGCTTATATCACGATAAAATTTGAGTATTATTTCTTGTGGTATATCGGATGGAAACCCAGACGTAAATTCCGTAGCCGATTCCGAATGGACGGTAGTGCGGTCTGTACTTGGGATACAATTCCACGTACCACTGGGAAAAATGCCCATATGTGTGCTTGTATGGTTAATATGTATGCTTGTGTTTTCTTGAATGTAATATGCCAATGAAGTTGTATGTTCGTTGCTATTTTGATATATTTTAAGCATGCACTGTTAGATGTGAGATATATGTGAAATGTGTGCATAAGTTTTATTTTGTATATGGGAATTTAGAAGCATGATCCCCTTGGAAATAAGTGTTACTTAAGCCTAATTGAATTATTACATAAATCCTTTTATTACAAGTGACATAAGTAAGGGACCATTCAGAACCCAACGGTTTGAGGTCTTCCCTTACGAGGGGTGAGTGCGGCCTTAAATCTTTGTCCCGGTTCACACCGGGTGGCGACTCCATGTTATTTCATACTTCCCAACTAGGCCGCGAGCCTAGAAACGGCGTCGCCCAGGTTCTGTTGTCCACAGTAGTACCTGGTTAGTTGAAAATCTACCAAAAAAATCACCGATTAAGATCTATATCCAATTTAATCTTCTTACCACGATCGTTGTCTAACCAGTCCAACTTGGAGAGAATGGGGTCGATTTTTGGTTCAAAGGCTAGGATCTGGTCAATTAATTCTTCGGCCTTTTTTGCAGTCAGGAAAATATCATGTACTGATTTCGTGACGAAATCATGTCTTTTGGCTTCCGCAAGAAATACAAACAGAAAATCGAAGAAATGCTCAATATTAAGTAATCCAATGGGCTTCCGATGAATATACAAGTGTCCCCATGATGCCACTGTGAATATCTCTTCAAATGTTCCGAGCCCACCTGGTAAAGCAATAAATGCATCAGCAGTATTGACCATTTCAAGGAGATGTTCAGACATATTTGATACAATGCGCTCATCTCCATTTGTTTGTCCGATTAAGTGTTCGTCCGCCAAAGGTTTTGGAATGATTCCCAAAGCGTGACTGCCACCTTCCTGAACGGCTTTTGAAATGCTTCCCATTAATCCAAGATTGCCTCCTCCATATACTAGATGCTTATTTCGTTCTGCTATGACTCTCCCCAATTCCTTTGTAACCTCAATGAATTCTAGTTTATTACCAGAATTGGATCCACAGAAAACACAAATTTGCTTGACTCACATCTGTGAAGTTGCTTCCATTTTCTCTCTCTTATTAGGATATTTATCTGGATGTGTCGACGAGAGAAATGACGGGCTGAATTTATAGAACCTGAAAATGGGTGAGTAATAATTGCACTAGTATCTGCCAAATGACAATTATTAGAAGAACGTTAAAACAAATCGTGAAAAATCAAAAAGTATAAATCTTGTCGGCGAAAATAAAGATAAAAACAAAAGAAAAGAAAATCAAAGCAATAATTAAGACAACAGAATTGTGTACTCAATACGCTACTCCCTTAGTATAAATTCATGAGGATGCGTCTCAAGAATTCATTCCTTACTCAGCCATCACTCATGATTTATCTTTCATCTTTGCGATCTCCAAACACCATTCCTTAAGTCTTAAAAATGCTCTTTTGTGCTTTTACCTAAAATACTAACACACAAAGTTAAAAATTCTACAACATGTATACACAAAATATGAAAATAAAAATTACAACAAATTACATGGGTTGCCTCCCTGCTAGCGCTAAATTTTACGTCTTCAGCCAGACGTGATTGAAATCTATCTGTCAAGGAGGTTTCAGCGTCGTTTTGGATGTCCGATTAAAGACAATCCCATGAGCGTTGCTTTTGAAGGGTCTCTTCCAACGGTAAGGTAGCAAAAAGAGTTTTGTACCATTCAATGCTTGTGCCACCTTCTTAAAATTTGTCGCTTCAGTGATTCCTGAAAAGAAAGAAAGAAAATCATGAGGTCTCGTATGGTGCTTGACTTGGAATGGGATTTCCATTCTGTCAAGCTTCTGGGCGATATCTTTGATTTGTACTCCCCAAAATAATGATGTTTCGCCTGAATGCTGTGGATCTTCAATAAGGTCAGATATTTGCTCCTCCATTTGCTCTGTTTCTTTTTCCACCCGAGGATGAAAAGATGTGTCTGACATTAGGTCTCCATCCTCTGATCTGGGTGAAATGATTGGCTCAGATAGATCTTCTTCAAACATTTGTGCAATGGAATCTCCAAGATCTTCATTTTGAGGATACAGAACTCCATCCTCATTTATTGATGCAGTTGGTACAAACAACTCAGCTTCATCCTCGTCAGAATCTAAGTAATAAAAATCAAATCGAGACTTTGCCGGTTCAGGCTCCTGAACTAATACCTCTGGTTGTTGATACTGCTCAGCCTCCTCCTCTGTTGAAGTGTCATTGTGAAATGTTTGGTACTCGAAGGCTTCATCTGTGTCATCTGAAGATGCTCCTTGAGGTATGTAGCTCTGGTTTTCTGTTAGTACTCTGAATACTCTGAATACTTTTGTCTCGATTCTGGAACCAGTCTTTGAGCATGTCAACCAATGGTTCTTCCTCTGATGGTTCTGGTTCTTGATGAAGATCATAATAGGTGGGTGGTGGATAAGATGGAAAATGTGATGGTTCTTCAAAATATGTTGGCTCTTCGTACCTTGATTGATTCCAAAAATTCTGCCACTCTGGAAGGTATATACATTGATCGCTCGGGTGGTTACCATCATAAATTACACATCTTCCCATTCGTTCTGATGAGAAAATGTCGTATTACTTGGTTCTGGCATCCAGTGATAATCGTTGGGCTCGACAACAGGCCTCAGAAAACCGGACAGTTGCTCCCAGATTTGGTGTGTATCTTCTTGTAAAGCACGTAATCTCTCAATCTCCCAATAATATTCCATTTTTCAACCACCTGAAAAATAAAAGAAAGAAATAAAAATAAAAATTACAAATAAAAATAAAGAAAATTAGATACAAGTAAATTAGATAGATTCAAAATTAATAACTCAAGAAATATAAGTCCCCGGCAACGGCGCCAAAAACTTGACCGGTGCTTTCACACGCGTATAACGCAAGCGCACGTATCGTTCAAGTAGTATAAAAATATCGATCCCACGAGGACTTAATTCCTACTATTGTTATTAATTGTTGATACTATTTATTTACAAGTATCTAATCAGAGGGAGAAGGGAATGATTGTTTTTGATTGGTTGGTTGAATATAGATTTGCTTAAATAAACTAAAATAAAGACATAAAAGAAAATGACACAAAAGAAAATACTAAAGAAAATAGAAGAACAGACTCAAAGATCTAGGGTCGTGACTCCACACAATATTATTAAAAAGATGAATTGATTCTCTCATTTATGTGTACTAATTCAGTTTGCCAACCTGGAACACGAAAATATGCAAAAGCCTCTTCCGATGGTCAGACGCAAATACCCAGTATAACCCAATTGAACCATATTCCTATGTCAACCACATTAACCTGGATTCATTAAGTTCAAGTTCCAATTATGGCTACCTACGCCCGACAGGTATATTTCTATCATGTAAGGAAATCTATTAAAGGGTTATCTATCCTCAAGGAAGATCGTGAGTTATTAAGTCTAAGGCTGAAACCTAAAATCCCTATGTCTAGTTCATTTTAGATTTACCACATCAATCCTATTGGTGATCAGGCAACAGGAAGCATTAAGACTAAAACTTAATAAACAACCTAAATAATTACTCATAAAAAGAAAAATCAATTATTAAGTGTGGATATTGTGTTTTATCACTTCCCTAGAATAAAAATAAAATGTTGGGGTTGGGGATCCACCTTTACTATTTATAACTTAGAAATCTCTCTTACTATAATATAGAATTTAATGGTGATAGCCAACCAGCCATGTAGGCGGTATTCCTTATTAAGTCAAATTTAAATGAAGTCCAACCAGCCATAAAGGCGGTATTATTATTTGTTCATAAACCAGCCATATAGGCGGTAATTATCTGTCACCTAAAGACCAGCCATATAGGCGGTGCCACATTATGCCAAATAAATAAAACCAGCCATTAAGGCGGTAATTCCTTTTAGTGAATAATAAATTTTATATTATAATTAAAGGAGATTAATCTAAATTAAAATATTAAAAGCTTCACCCTTCCCCCAGCGGAAATTTAACTACTAAACATAAAAAGAAATGAGAAGAAGAAGAGAACTACTGCTACTACTGAAAATAAAAATGCATAAATTAAATACTTAAAATAAATATAAACAAGATGCAATCCTTAAATTCCGTACAAAAACCTAAGGAAAGCATGAGAATTACAAATTAAATGGCTTGGTATTTATAGAAAAACCTAAAGGCTTCCACCAATTTCTCCATCAATTGCTCCACAAATTGCTCCACCAAACACTCCACCAAACATGCCACAAGACATGGCACCAAACATGGCACCAAAAATGGCATCCAAAATGGCACCAAACATGCAAGCATGTTTGGTGGAAGTTTGGCAATTTTTATTTTTTTATTTTAATAATTTTATTTTATATTTTGTAAATGATTATAGTAGATACACAAAATGTACTCTATTTTTCATCAATTTCGGCCTTGAAAACTTCCGAATTCGAAATTATTTTGACTTTAAAAGTTGTAGATCTTCGAGTCTTCTTTAATCTGCAACTTGAATCAGCTCAATCAGCTATCGGACGAAAATGTTATGGCCAAAATACGAACATTGTGCAAAACTGGAAATTTTGACTGCACTTCGTGACGCGTATAGAAGAATTTCGTTTTTGACATTTTTTCATCCGAATTTCATCGTTTTAGCCCCGAGTTGATTCTATTAAGTTGAAATATTATTTTTATCTACAAAATAAGCAAAAACACATCAAAACGTTCATAAAACTCGAGAAACTAAACAAAATATTAGGTTAAATGAGTGGGAAATAGTTATATAATTTCCACTCATCACCATAGTGAAGCTGTTTTCTGTACCATCGGTAAAACACAACCTCCTATCGAAATTGCATAAGTATCCAATACTTAAATATATGAGAACTTTGACGTTATGCCCTCACAACACGCACAAGTGCAATACTAGTCTATTCCGCATTATCGATGTCCAGTCTCGATAATACTACGACTAGGGATGTTTAATGATTAAACCTTTATGGATTGATACTGTCTCATATCATCTCAATCCGGAACTAATCATAAGGACTTTTATCATTTATATACCTTGGTAATCTAATTATAAATGATAAAAGAGTAATTTCCTTTGTCACATAGTTAATTTGTACAACAACACCATGATCTGTACAAATAGTGATGCTATGGGTCATAATTGTCCAACAATCTCCCACTTGGCCGATAGCCAATCACTCAGGTGTCCTACACCTGAACTATGTACGGGTGGCTCAAATTTCTGTTGAGAAACAATATTCGTCAGCGAATTTGAAAATTTATCATCTGATGCGATTTATTCAATCATCACATTGCCACGATATATGATTCGATGAATCAGATGAAACCATTTAAAGTACATATCGGGTCATAGATGAGACCGTTAATTCTATAGCATGTGTTGTAGCCTAGCTCAGCTGCTAACAGAACTATTTCTAATCTAATTAGAATTGTTTAGATCCAAAATTCTTCTTTTGTTGCGATAGTTGAAGCAAAGTTCCGCTTTTGTTATTTATTCGGTAACAGTGTCTTGCTTGGAAGATTTCCAGCTCACTGTCCCATTGTTTAAACTATATGGTACCCTTATTACGACATATAGTCATTTTTATCGGTTTGGAAACTTACAGTAGTGAACCCAGTCATTTCAAGTTCTCCTTCTCCATGGTATAAGAAAATATCCTTAGTTCATCTAAGATACTAAAGGATGTTCTTAACATCAATCCAGTGACTATCACCTGGATTGGCCTGATTGTGACTCCATATGCTCAAAGCATATGAGACACAGGTCACGTACATTTCTTTCAATGTACGGTTACTCAGAGAGTGATAACAACTTTTAGATCTTACCCAGTAGATCCTTATTCCTAGAATAAAGGTTGTTTCTCCTAAGTATTCTATGGAGAATTTTCATGAAAGCTAAGCTTTCACCGATTATAATATGGGAATGTCATTTCCAAGAAATGATATATCATCATTATATAGGACGATCATTTTTAGTGTGCTCCCACTAACCTCCTTATATACACAAGAATCATATTTGTTTTGAATTAAATCATATACCATTATGATTACATCAAAACATCAGTTCCAAGAACATAATGCTTGCTATAATCCATAAATGGATTAAATCAACTTGCAAACCTTGTTTTCTTGTTTTGGTATGATAAAACCGTCAGGATGTTGTAAATATCCTCCAAAAGGTTTCCGTTAAGGAAAGCGATTTTGACATACAACTGCCATATTTCATAAATGAAACATGCAGTTCTAGCAAGCATTATCCGAATGGATTTAATCATGGCAACAGATAAAAGATTTCATCGTAATCAACACTATGTTGATGACGATACCTTTCATGTACAAGCCTAGCATTGTACGTTGGTATGTTGCCATATTTCATGTATGTCTTCCTTGAAGACTCATATAGTACCAATAGGCACAATGCCTTTCGGTACAACAACCAGTGTCCAAACTTGGTTGGTATACATGGAATCCATTTCGGATATCATGGCACTTTGCCATAAAAGGTAGTCAATACCTTGTATCACTTCCTCATACGTAGTCAGTTTCCTCAATAAGATTGACACCTTTATGAGGTGAGATCAGAAACCCATACTTCTCAGGTTGTCTTCTGACTCTCTCCGATCTACGTGGTTCTTGTGTATTCGAAGATTATTGGTACAGTTTCATGCTAGATGAACTGTTTGTGTTCCATTAAGGAATCGGTGCCTAGAACAGTATTACCCCGATTTGCATCGAGTTATACTTTCCTCCCACTTACCACTGCATATAGGTATTCCTCTTAGGAAAACCGCATAGAGAGCAACAATTAAATTGTTCTCTTGTGAGTTGTCTAAGTACTATATTTTGGTTTCCCTAGGATAACCAATTACAGATAGGCACTTATCTGATTTGGGTTTTAGTTTGGTATCATCCAAACGTATGCCTAGCATTCCCAAATATTCAGGAATGAGAAACCCAATTTCTTTCCTGTTCATATCTAATATGAAGTCTGTCTAACAGATTTTCATGGAACCTTATTCAAAATAAGTTTTGCACTATTTAATGCGTATCCCTTGAAGGAAAATGGTAGCTCAGAGCGACTCATGATTAACCATACTATGTCCAACAAAGTTTGGTTTCTCTGTTCGGACACACCGTCAGGATTGAGGTGTTCCGGGAAGAGTCCACTATGAAAGAATACTATACTCTTTCATTTAGTCAAGAAACTTATTGCTTAAGTATTTTCCATCATGGTCTAACCGTGCCGGTTTAATACTTTAACCTGTCTGTCTAACTACTTCGTGTCGAAACTCTTTGAATTACTTCAAAAGTTTCCGATTAATGTTTCAAAAGAAACACATAACTGTAACGTGATGCCACATCCGTAAAGGTTACAAAGTATTCATATCCATCTCTAGCCTAGCTAGACATGGGCCCACTTACGTCACTATGAACGAGGGCTAACAAATCGGTGACACTTACACTTTTACCAAGTAAAATATATTTTAGGCACTTTGCCATAAATAAACTAGATTCGTAGACATCATTTGAATTAGAATCAAATCCTTCCTAATACCCACTCTTCTAAAGTGTGGATATACGAGTCTTGTTAAATGTGTCCTAGACAACAATGCCACAAATAAGTCTCATCTGATCAAATCAGTTTGAGCTATTTGTTTGTCATGTTATATGTTTGAGATTTGTTTATATTCAAAATATAAATACTGTTATTCACATCTAATGTGTTAATCTCAATATCATCTTTATAAAATAAAACACTTTAGTGTTCTAGAATATAAAGGTATACTCGCAACGGGTTGAACCCTGATATAGAGATAATGTTTCTAGTCAAACTAGATACAGTATAACAGTCTCCTAATTTAAGTACATGCCCAAAGGTAGTTCCTAAACTTAGGTTTCTACGGTTGAAACAGCGACTCTCGTCCCGTTTCCGACTTGTAGAGCGATCTCACCTGAAGTCAGTATCCTGCTCAGCAGCAGATGCTGCAAATCAGTACATATATTTATGTACCACTTTTAGTATCTGTAGGCACTGCATTTTTACATGTAAGTCCAGATGATGAGCCTCGTACGGAGGCACTACCTTTGAAGTCGCGGAAAACAGACATCGGAAGGAAAAGGTCAAGAATTGACATTCTGTTGGACTTGATTCGCTTGTTTAGCTTCGGGTTTGCTCGTAAAACTTCCGTTTCAAAAGGACCTTTGACCCAAAACCCCCACAAATCAAGCCCACTCCCTTAGACATCAAAGCCCACGCCCAAAGCCCATGAAACCAAATCAAAACACACACCAAGCCCACCTAAACCAAAGCCCACGCCCTTTTACTCATTTACCTCCCCACTAACTATTCAAACAACCAAGTTAACTCACCTAAAGCCTACCCCACACTCATTAACACTAAAGCCACCCCTTTACCATTTTTTCCAACCCATTTAATAGCCTCCCCTCACCAAGTCAAGCATAACCCTACACCATTAATCCTTGCAACCCCACACACATGACTTAGCCTACCCTTTTCCATTTTTTGTCAACAAAGCAAGCCTCCCAATTAATAACCCTTCAACATCATTAGCCTACCCAATTAATGCACCCCCATTTGCCTATTTAAAGAGACCTTAGTTCACCATTTTTCCCCTAGCACATATACAACACAAGACACTCTTCTCCTCTCCTCTTCACTCACGCCCAAACAGTCCTGAAATAACCCCCTAAACACGCCCAAAACTGCATAAAAAACAGCCCCTAAAAAACTGCACCTTAACCCGCAAAAACAGCTAAAAAAAACTGCATCTTAAACCCTCAAAAAACAGCACCAAACTGCACTGTTTTGACCACCGAAACTGCACCTAAAATAGCCCCAAACTGAACCTAAAACAGCCCCAAACTGCACTCCAAAACACCTCAAAAATCACTAAAAAACTGCACTTTAAATCTCCCTTTATTACCAAAAAAACTGCACTTTAAAACCACCGCAAAAACAGCAGCAAAATAGTGAAAACAGCAGCCCAAAATAGTGAGACAGGAAAGGAAAATAACGAACCAACGAACCGGAGGAGTTGCAAAGCATTAACCCTTCCGACAATCGCGAAACACACTTCCAAGAAGCGACATAAAATGTTAGACTTGAGGGCACATGTTATTTATTTTCCTAAGCATGATTTAGACTTTTAAGTGTGCTATTCATTTTCTTAAGCATGATTGAGACTTTTAAGTGTGTTATTTATTTTCTTAAGCATGGTTTAGATTTTTAAGTGTGTTATTTATTTTCCTAAGCATGATTTAGACTTTTAAGTGTGCTATTTATTTTCTTAAGCATGATTTAGACTTTTAAGTGTGTTATTTATTTTCCTAAGCATGATTTAGATTTTTAAGTACGTTATTTATTTTCCTAAGCATGATTTAGATTTTTAAGTACGTTATTTATTTTCCTAAGCATGATTTAATCTTTTAGGTATGTTATTTATTTTTTCCAAGTATGATTTACTTATGTTTTCGCTTGTGCTACTTAAGATATTCATTAGTTGTATGTTTACCGTTATTCCGACTTATTTTTTTATGCATGAAAACTTATATATAGGTTTATAGGAACTTAGATGTAGATTACAAATGTATGTTGAGTAGACTTGGTTAAAATTGCACAAATCAATTTATTACAAGTGACATAAGTAAGGGACCATTACGAACACAACGGTTTGAGGTCTTCCCTTGCGAGGGGTGAGTGCGGCCTTAAATCTTTTTTCCGGTTCACACCGGGTGGCGACTCCATTATTCTCCGGTTTAGTCCCTCGCGGGCTACTCCGTACTCCCAACTAGGCCACGAGCCTAGAACAGCATGTGTCGCCTTGTTTCTGTGTCCTATAGTCTGGCGACTCCACTGGGGATAGAGAATCGGCCTCGAAATAACGTCTTGTAATGTTTGTGATTTGTGCTTTAATTAACCATGTCTACTGTGGGTTTAGGGAGTTTAATCAAAGGCATTGTTAAGGCTATGGTGTCTTCCTTCACTCACTACCTTTCTATAAGGAAAAGCTGTGAAGGCACTTAGATAATCATTACCTGTAGCTCATTGTGATAGACTAATTTGGAGGACTTGTTGTTTATTCATGTCACCAAGGTGATAAGAGCCTAAGAGACTTGGGTATTTAAGAGAGTTCGCTCCACCCTCTCTCTGGGGAATCTACAATGGGAAATCTATTTGATAGTTAGTCACATACTATAACTCGTTGGCACATACCGTAAGGTATAAAAAAGGTGTGCTCAGTTAGTCGTTTGAACCCTTGAGTGGGGAGTCCTAGTTGTGGGCAATCCTTCGTCAGCGAGAGCTTTTGTTTACACTCCTGAAACCTACATGTGAACCTTAGTTGTATTACCCTTAGAAATTATTTATTTATACTTGTGTTTAGGACCATCGTCATTTGGATTCAGTTGGACCTTTTGTCAAAAGATATGAACTTGTTGGGCCATTTAAACTGGGACAAGTTCGTGTCCTTTGAAAATTGGGCCAAAAGCTTCTAAAATGCCAATGGGCCATTTTGTGTTTAGGCCTCTTATTATTTGAAGTTATTTAGCCATGGTA